>BLKM01000836.1:383882-467084 GCA_013340265.1 Coptotermes formosanus | reverse complement strand
CTGTGCTGTGCTGTGCTGTGCTGTGCTGTGCTGTGCTGTACTGTACTGTGCTGTGCTGTGCTGTACTGTACTGTACTGTGCTGTGCTGTGCTGTGCTGTGCTGTGCTGTGCTGTGCTGCTCGTGTATCATGCTGTGTCATTCTTCTTATTTTCTTCTTTTATCTTTCGTTTGCTTCGTGTTTTTATTACTCATTCTTCCTCTTGCTCTACCCCTTTCCTCCCTCTTGCAGGCCTCATTTATTCATTCATTCATTCATTCATTCATCCCGCAGTCTGTCTTACGACAGGTCCATAGCCTTTTCTAAAGCGAGTTCTCCACACAGTGCGATCTAGTGCTTCCTCTTTCAATTTACAGTATCCTGTCGTTTCCTTAAGGTCATCCAGTAGCTGTTTACGTATTCTTCCTCATCTTCCCATCACTTCTGTCCTTCGCTCTATCTTTCCTTCTACAACGTGTTTCAGAAGGCAGTTCCTATGCAAGATGTGACCAATCCGGTTGGCCTTCCTTCTTTTTATTGTATGTATGATATTACTCTCCTCCTTGCCTCTGTCTAACACTTTTCCATTTCCCACACGGTCGGTCCAGCTGACCTTCTCCATCCTTCTCCAGCACCACATTTCAAAACTTCCCAGGTATTTCTGATCGACTTTCCGCAGTGCCCACGTTGCAGCACCACACAAAGCTGTGCTCCAAATGCAGCACTTTGCTGGTTCCTTCCTTAGATTTAAGTCCACTTTGTCTGTCTACTGTGAGTGTTGTGTGTTGTCCAGTAGAGGTCACTGCGTCGGGCTGATCACTCGTCCAGAGGAGTCCTACCGAGTGTGGTGTGACTGAGTGTGATCATGAAGGCTCGTTAACGAGGAGCCCCTGGCCCACTGGGGGGCTGTCGCGCCGTTCGGGTAGTATTCTGTTCTTTCGTCGGAGGGTATGAGGAAAACAACGCAGAACTCTGGGTAACATAGTTGCATAAACGACTACATTTTCACGGAACTGAACGTTGGTATATTGTGCCTGTATCCAGGTGCGCACCCACAGTCCTTCACTGGGGGGGGGGGGGCGCCTGACCCTGAGGCTATATATAATTTATGTTTGATTTTAAAAATTATGCTATAAAAATCATGTTGTAAGCACAACATAACGCTGCCTGCAACTGCATTTATATACATACGAATATAACTGCATGTTCCGTGACTCAGTCACAGTGTCCTGTCTTCTTGGTTTTTTTTAATTTTGTTAATTTATTTCTCAAAATTCTAATGCACTGGTCATCAGCCGATTTCAGTGGCTGATTTCGGCTGAAGGGGAAATCACGTAAAACTTTTGCTATAATAATATCTACAAAGTCTGTGTTTCTTTAAATTTCGGTTTTGGGGTTTGGGGGGCTGCAGCCCGGCACCTCCTCCCCAATTTGTTTACGTCCCATCCTGTACCCAATATATCGCTCCAATTTGCTTGCAAACTAACATAAAGGTTTGCTCCGTCCTCAATCCACGGGGTCTGTCTGGGTTAGAGAAAGTGCAAAGAAATCAGACTGACAAAAGGGTAAGTAACTGACAGAATGCTGACAGTAACCACACCCGCAGAACTGGATGCCTCCAGACGGAGCTGGTTAGGGGCAATACTGCGGAGGGTATCCAGTTGACAGAGCACCATGTTAGTTACAGAACGTCAGATGTGGTCGCTGGCAATTCCAACTTCATCACTCTGAAGAATCTGGAGCCTGGTACACAGTATCAAGTGACAGTCATCGCCGTGAAGGGCGGCAAGCGGTACCGCAGCAGGCCGACTGTATTCCTCACCATGGGTAAGATGTCTGCAGAAATATCGACACTTTGTGCTTACGTCTGCATGTGTACGGCTCTTCTGTGATTACTTTCTGTACGTGTGTTAGTAGTTACGTATAGGTCCAGAAGATGACATAAAATGGTTCCTACTCTGTCTTTATGTGTGTTGGTGGTTACTTATAGGACCAGAAGATTGCAGAAAATTCTTCCTACTTTGTCTTTATGTGTGTTAGTAGTTATGTATAGGTCCAGAAGGCGGCAAAAAATGTTTTTACTCTCTCTTTTTCTGTGTTAGTTAGGTATAGGTCCAGAAGATATCAGAAAATGTTTCCTCCTCTGCCTTTGTGTGTGTTAGTAATTATGTATAGGTCCAGAAGATGACACAAAATGGTTCTACTCCGTCTTTATGTGTGTTGGTGGTTACTTATAGGACCAGAAGATTGCAGAAAATTCTTCCTACTTTGTCTTTATGTGTGTTAGTAGTTATGTATAGGTCCGTAAGATGTCAGAAAATTCGTCCTACTTGTTTTATGTGTGTTAGTAGTTATGTATAGGTCCAGAAGACGGCAAAAAATGTTTTTTACTCTCTCTTTTTCTGTGTTAGTTACGTATAGGCCCAGAAGATGTCAGAAAATGGTTCTCCTCTGCCTTTATATGTGTTAATAGTTATGTATAGGTCCAGAAGGCGGCAAAAAAAGTTTTTTACTCTCTCTTTTTCTGTGTTAGTTACGTATAGGCCCAGAAGATGTCAGAAAATGGTTCTCCTCTGCCTTTATATGTGTTAATAGTTATGTATAAGTCCAGAAGACGGCAAAAAAATGTTTTTTACTCTCTCTTTTTCTGTGTTAGTTACGTATAGCCCCAGAAGATGTCAGAAAATGGTTCTCCTCTGCCTTTATATGTGTTAGTAGTTACATATAGGTACAGAAGATGTTATAAAGTGCTTCCTACTCTGTTTTTGTGTGTTTTGGTTACAATTTGATAGAAAAAGAACTTAGATACAGGTAGTGTATCAATAAATTGCATTAAAAAATGGGGTTCAGGCATTAGTACTGCTGTAATTGTAGTATTGTGTCTTCATATGTGCACAGATTTCATGGACCAGTGTCACCAGTGTCTCAAGCAGACACTTGAGATCCATGACACAATGGACAATATTGGCCATGCATAAACATAGTCCATGGTAAGACTGTAGCATATACTTCTCACAAATGGAAGTCAAACTAAAACGGATTTTACATTTAATTTCTTCTATGAACAAAAATACAGAAGCAGAATTACTCATGTAAGAGGCTGTTATTTCCCTCGTGTCAACCCTTTGTTATTTAAACCAACATCAAGTGAACGTTAAACTATGTCATCAGACATCCAGTAAGAGAGATGGTGATGTCTCGTATAGTGATGTCAGTAATTAACATTGAACTCTAGCATTGGCGGTATGAGCACTGAGCACTAAAACGTATCTTTAACACATGTCTTCAGATTATTGCCTTTTATTTTACATTCTATTATTCTTGGCCATATCTTTCTAACTCCATGAATATGAATCAATAAAATGTTACAGAAGAATGAACTTTAAGTTAATGTACCAAAATGTTATTCATTATTTAAATGCATTTGATGCTCGCAGAACATCCTGACCCTCCAAATACTTCTGCACAGCATCACCCAGACTCAATCATTACAGGGGTAACAACTACACCTCCATCAAACGGTGAAGACCCTCCCATCTCGAAAAACCCACAGCAGAACATCCAAGTGCGTGGCGTGGAGGTGGGCATAGTTTTGCTGGTTCTGGTTGTGTGGATAGCTGCAATTGCACTCTTCTTCAACCGCTGGGGAAAGATCCGCATGCTCCTACCGTACCAACCTGACTACAAAGAGCAGCTCAAAGTACCAGGTTCTGGAGCTTGTGCTGTGGCTGCAGGGGGTCCTTGCACTGGCCAACAGCATGGTTCGAGCCAGGGTTGCCCCCAGGTAAGTACATCAAAACTGGTTCATGAGGACAGGAAATTTGGATACAAGAATACATGGACATTATGGAACAGAAGTTTGAACTTTTTTGCTACTACAGAACATCTACTCACATGTGCATATACTAAAAGCACAGAGTGTGTGCTCCATACTCGTTCATTCATCTACCACCGACGCTGTGTAATGTTTTTCTCCCAGTACTTCAGCTTCCCCTGTCAGTATCATTCCACCATTGCTCCATACTCATGCATTCATCTACCACCGACGCTGTGTAATGTTTTTCTCCCAGTACTTCAGCTTCCCCTGTCAGTATCATTCCATCATTGCTCCATACTCATGCATTCATCTACCACCAACACTGTGTAATGTTTTTCTCCCAATACTTCAGTTTTCCTCTGTCAGTATCATTCCACCATTGCTCCATACTCATTCATTCATCTACCGCCGACGCTGTATAATGTTTTTCTCCCAATACTTCAGTTTCCCCTGTCAGTATCATTCCACCATTGCTCCATACTCATTCATCCATCTACCACCGACGCTGTATAATGTTTTTCTCCCAGTACTTCAGTTTTCCCCTGTCAGTACCATTCCACCATTGCTCCATACTCATTCATTCATCTACCACTGACGCTGTATAATGTTTTTCTCCAAGTACTCCAGTTTTCCAGTTTCCCCTGTCAGTATCGTTCCACCATTGCTCCATACTCATTCATTCATCTACCACCGACGCTGTATAATGTTTTTCTCCCAGTACTCCAGTTTCCCCTGTCAGTATCATTCCACCATTGCTCCATACTCATTCATTCATCTACCACCGACGCTGTATAATGTTTTTCTCCCAGTACTCCAGTTTCCCCTGTCAGTATCATTCCACCATTGCTCCATACTCATTCATTCATCTACCACCGACGCTGTATAATGTTTTTCTCCCAGTACTTCAGTTTCCCCTGTCAGTATCATTCCACCAATGCTCCATACTCATTCATTCATCTCAGATGCTATGTAATCTTAGCAGTTGACAGCATTGTTAAATGAAACACACTCTCTTTCTTTCTCTCTCTCTCTGTCTAAGATCTGTTTTAATTTGATCTTCCGAAAATATTGTTACCATTTACAAACATTTATCTTATTTAAATGTAAACTTTTGAGTCATTTAAATAAATGTATATATTTTGGTGCTTGGAGAGGGGGGGAGGATATCTCTCTCTGACGAAGTTATGTCAAAATTTGTTTTTAAATACCTTGTACCAAATTTCCTGTCTCTCTGTGTAATGAAAGCAGGCAATTTACTTTCAGCTAATCATACTTTTATAGCATTTGTTGAATTTTGAAGCTGTAGGTTAAATTATTGCTTCTACCTTCTTTTCTCTTGGAATGAAATGATTTTTGGACACACGATTTATTGCCCATTGCTGAGCCATTTTTTGATTAACTCTGAGTTCTGACATTATGCATTTTGATCTTCTGTATTAATACACCTTTTCAACACAGCTTCACACTCTTAACAGTTGCTACAATAACATCTTACACAACTATAAACAGTTTTATTACCTCTAATTAAGAATTAAAATCATCTGATGATTCTGCATGTTTTAGCAATACAAACGGATTCCAGTCGATAACTGCCCAGTAATGATGGTTTACAAGGCTGGTGATTGTGATAAATACTGAACAATAATCTGTTCACGTGGTGACTATGGCTAAATTGGTGAGAGAGGCAGAACGGCCCCCACACATTGTTGTATATATGTAACCTGCTGCTGCTTTTGTAGTAGCTGTGATTAACACTAGTACAGTACTCCAGTAGACACAGCATTGGCTTTTCATCATCCTGCCTACACTTAAGCGAAAACCAGAATTCCATTACTTAATGCAAATCATCCATCACTCTCAACACGTTCACAGGATATGCTTAAACAAAATGCAGGTTGTTAGATGGGAAAAGTTTTGCCATTGGTGCTTCATAGTTGAGTGTCAAATTAGTTACATTCGGTGTAGAGGAGACTTAGCTGCAGGAAGCAATTTTGTCTCATGCATAACCCAGTCTGCCCACCTATATGTATTAAAGTCATTACCACGCCATGACAGACTGACAGTTGTAGTTCTGAATTTGGACAGCAATAAATGCGGATCCGTAAAGCAGTACATTTGTTGTGAGGCTTGAAATTCTGGTGGATGTGATGCTGTATAGTGTGGAAGATATTTACCAACATTTTGCAGAAACATGATCCTGCCATCTTCAGAATAAGATAATAGTAACATCTGTTTTTACCCTGAAGATGGAAGCAGGAGGTGCCTATAAAGCAGTAGTAAATTCCTACTGGACTATATGGCTTCATAGTGTCCTTTATGCACACCCTTCTTACATGCAGATTACACATGTGTGTGGGGGTGAAGGGATGAACACTCCCAGAATAAGGGGCCCAGCAACAGGCATGTTTATAGGGAATGTCACAACTGGCGCTCCTTAAGGGAGATCTGTATCAGTGGAAAGATGGAGACGAGTTGTACGCAAACTGGCAGGCAGATATACTTCACTGTGTTAGAATTGGAAACAGAATGCTGATTTTAAATTGCGAGACCACGAACCCTTGCTTAGAGCCAAGGTAGGCATTACTGATCTGTAAATGTTATTTAGAATATGCTATGTTCCCTTATATTTACATTTGTCTTCACCTTATCATTCTGTTACATTCTAAATCTGCAGCAGTCTGTCATGACTCCCCCCCCCCCCGAAGTTATCCTTTGCAGTTATTGTAGCAGGTTCCTATTCAGTAGGTACTGGCGGTTCTTTCCCCAGAAGTAAAGCAGCCAGGACGTGAACCTGACCACATACCTCTGTGTAGTGTTAAGGTTACAAATGAGTGGAGCTGTACCTCTACTCCCCCATTTGCCTTCGTGGCATGGGGAGGGACATCTTTACCTTTACTTTGACCTGTATATTCACCATTACATCAGATGTGGCGCTGTGCAGTCCAGTAGGAATGTACTGATATTTTGGGACTTCAGACTAGGTTACCTACAATAAGTTACTGTTATATCCTTAAGAATGGAGGTGGCATGTTAAGTCAAAGTGTTGGTAAATTCATACCAAACAACACAGTGCCACATGCCAAGAGACAGTACCCCTTGTACACATTGCCATGGGAACATCAAATCTCAAGTTTCTATTTGTGATGCTCCTTTTATGTCTCCATTTTATTTTGCTCAAGCCCAGTGTATCAATTCTTCCTTTTGCCACACATTTATTCAAAGTTATTATTGTGCTACTACATAGAGCGGCAGTTGATTTCTTTGAATACAAGACATATTATAAAAGATCTGCATTTTTAGGTGGATGATTCTGCTGAATTTAGCAACAGTTTCAGCAATTCAATAACAGATATATGGATGTCAGTTGATAATACCAGACATTTTGACATAATGCTGCATTGTCAGCATCTGATTCAAATCATTTTAAGTGGTTAAGTCACATTATGGCAAAACATTAATATTTCACTTGATTCGCATACAAGAGAGTCCTAGTTAATGTTGAAAGAAATCCGTTTCAGTGTTTCAAATATGTTATCTATGTAATCGTGGGAGAGAACATGATACTTCAGTGTGGGTATGCTATGTTACACAAACTCCAAATCACCCCAGTTACTCAACATTCTGCAGATAGCACTTCTACACACGCATAATACACAACAAGTGTGTGTCAGTAGCTCAGAGTCGACCTAAATATCACCAGCAAATAAGCAGCAAATTTCATTGTTCACTACTGTTGAGTACATACTAATTCATTCACTAATAATAACATAAATTTGTAATTTCTTGTTTTCATAACTTATTACTAATTTATTATAATAAATCAATTTTGGCAGTTAAACTGTCAGTAATGTTGACATTGTAATAATGTTTTTAATCCAAGGAAGGCGGTAGTATTTAATATCTGTAGTCAACAGTCGGAGAATTCATTCAGAAAATCGCAGAGTCTGATCAAAGGCAGCCTTACTGCAAATAAACACAGCCATTACTGTGTGCTGTTTGTGTCAGGGCTGCTGTGTTCTGGATCACTGCTTCAGCTATCCGCGGCCTCAACCGCCGCGAGACTGCGGCTGCCGGTTCGCTCTCTTACACCGTGCCGACACCTAGCAGTAAGTCCGTCGCGTCACATATTCACATCCTAGACAAATTTCCCTAGAGGCACAAGAAATGTACACAGTTTTTCTATTAGTAGACAGGAAAACAATTTCAAAATCAATGTGTGTATTTCAGATAGTATGAGTATATTTAGGAATAATCACACCAAGTACCTATGAGAGAAATATTAACCCCTTGGACATGTAACACACACCTAAGCTTGGCATATTACTTGCTTTTCCATGAAAAGAAAGGAGTTCTGTGTGGAAATTTAAATGCACTGTCTTTCTTGACTTCTGTGTCATGGGTCCTTTGAGCACAAATTCCTGTTCAAGGGGTTAACGAGTAACAAAGGAAACTTGAAGAAATTTTGATCAGCATCACATAGGTCACATAAATCGTATTACAATAAAATGTAATCTTCTTCTTTTCATCTGGAAATAAACTGTTTATGTGTAAGTTATGTATTATCTTATTTTTTGTTTTATTTTTTATGTTGCTCTTCAAATTAGACATTTCTGTAGAAAAATTTAATTTTAAATTTAAATCTGTAGGTAGTGTAGCATACCAATCTTTAAACAAGAGTCTTCTACCTTGTAATAAAATGTGTGCTTTTTCACCACATGAAATAAACATACTGTAGGTCTCTGTGATTTACATTTTGAGTCACAAATTGTTATACTGTCAAACAACCAGTTAACTAAGAAGTCACAATTGTGAGACATATCACAAAAATAAGTGACTTTGTGGGTTTATATTAAAAATATACCATTTATTCAACAAGTGATCTTTATTTCATATCATGTTCACCTTGAAATTGCCACTGAGGAGCAGGAAATCTGCATATAGGTCAGGAACAATTGGTTCCTCCTATAAGAATTAACCCACAAAGTGTAAACACAGAAGTTTTACATGTCATATATGATTCCCTTTTGTAATATATCTGAGGACATTACACTTACATATGAACATTTTCAGCAAACCTGATTTCCTCTCAGTACTCAATTAATTGCTTTTTCATAAATGAAAAGATAAATGCATTTATTACACTGAGCATTCAAAACACCTCAAGACAGTTTCCTGGGATTATAATTCAGATGTGTAATTCTGGTAAAAGAAATTAAAAATCTTTCACTTACAGTGGCAAAATTTTGAAAATTCTAAATAAGAATAAGGCAAACAAGTCATCAGAGATATGATTTTAGAACATTTGCTGTTAAGAAAACTGATGTAGCACTTACTGTGACTCTGGGGAAAGAAATTTGACTGAGAACATTGCCGAGAATAAGACCTAGATTGCTTTGACTGTTGTAAACGTTGTGTTAATGCACATGACATGAGATATACATTTCAAACCACACTGGAAACTGCTTGCACTGATACCTGCATAGCATCCCTTGTGCATTTTAGCAGATGTTTGTTTTGTCACTTGTTTTCCTTGTAGACATCACTGGGCTTTATATGACGCTTTCTGAGAGTCCTATGACATGATGACTGTCACACACATCGCTGGATTCATGTTCTGTAGATACAGTTTGAATGCTTAGTTTAGAAACCACATAGTTCTAGCATTTCATATGTGGCAAGTCTGTTGGTGTAAGAATAAGGATGCAGTAACCTAACCTTATGGTGTCATTGGTGGCATTATGTTAATGAATATTAACAGTTTTTTAATGTAATGTAAAGAAACTAAATGAAAACTTGGGCGTAGTAAGTCAGATCTACATATAACTCCAGAACTGAAATGGAACTGTTACATTTTAGTGCTGAACTAGAGCAGAATAATGGACAATATATGACACTTTAATAAACTACTGCCATCTTGGTATGGAAATCATACATCAAATGAAACATTATGTATTGACAAAGAGCTTGATTTTATTTTGTTTACTACATAATAATGGAAGCAGTGGTACATTACAAAGTTTGATAAAATTTGCCTCCAACTATTATTCTTGCCCTAACAGTACTGCGAGGTAACATTAACCCGTATTTTTGTGTATCACAGATTTGTCTGTGGAGTGGAAAGTGTAGTTGTATCAATATGGAGTTCAGGATTGCTTCAGATGTGAGTGAAACCATCTTCCTCACAAATTCACTGCATTTTCTGTACCACCTACATCCACAATAGCATTCAAAACTACAGCAATGTAATATTAAAGCAGTGAGTTTTTTTAGGTAAATTAGTGTATAAGTTGCATTGAGATAAACCCATTACATGTTTAGGAAATGCACTTGTAATACTTTTAAACAATACACACTTCAGCTAGTTCACGATGATTCGTAATGTTTTGTGAATTTGTAATAACTTTGTGCGTTACTGTATGCTGCTACTGTGAAATCACAAAAACAGTAAACACATTAACGTCAGTCTTTATTCTCGTTGCTATGTACAGGTTATTGCTATATACAGTTGTCCGTGTCGGACGTATTTACAAGTGTTTCTCCTTTGATAGTGTGGCGGCTAAGGGCCGCGTTAGTGTGGTCCGGCAAACGTTACTCCCGTGAAGAAACGGTCTCACGGAAGCAGTGCAGTGAGAGCGAGTTGTGTACAGTGTCAGCCGGTTGCGCGGAGCAGGCTGCGCGGTGGAGAGCCTGGGACAGCTCTGTGGTGCCGAGCAGTGTGTGCTGGTAGACACTGCGGCGCGTTCCGCAGGATGCGAGCTGTAGATGCTGCTAACAGGCCGAGTGGCAGATGATGCTCGGGGCCGATCGTGGAGGCTCGTAGCACGTTGAGTCTTGATACTGAATGCTGGATCCGGAATACTGGAATGCACCACTTTTGGCTGGAAATGCCGCCTTTTTTACCTGGCCGTCGCTGGGCTGCCCGTCTGCGATTGGCTGGCGTGAAGAGCTTGTTGCAGTGGTGGGGAGACCTACTACCGCTGTACTGCGCGGAAAGGGCCGTTTTGCATTTGTGGGGATGTTCCCACATCACCCCCTCGCGGAGAAAGGTGCTCAGGCGTCGAATCGTGCTGGAAAGCGGAAACTGCGACCACAGCGTGTAGTCCGCGGAGACTGCGTTGGAGGTGTGCTTTCAGCTGCTGGGGCAGTATGTGGCAGAGCTGATGTAGTGCCACTGCCGCTGTTGGTGGTGGTGCCGTGTCGCGTCTCTGCGAAGATGTAAGCCGGCTTCACGCGATCTGCTGACACGATGATCTGCTTGCCGCGCACGGAAATCTTGAATGTTTTCTCCGTGCGGGCGATCACTTTGTGCGGGCCGCTGTATGGTGTCTCGAGCGCGCGGCGTATGGTGTCCTGCCGGAGAAAGACATGTGTGGCATCTTTCAGATCCCTGTGGATGAATGTGGCAGGGGATGAGTGGCGTGCTGCCGGGACCGGGCGAAGCTGGCTCATGTGGCGGCGTAGCTGCCGTATGAAGTGCGCTGGCTCAACTGTAGGCGTGGTTGGTGTCAGGAGCTCTCCGGGGACACGAAGTGGCTCGCCATAGACGAGCTCGGCTACAGATGTCTCCAAGTCCTCCTTGTAGGCCGAGCGTATGCCGAGGAGAACTAGCGGCAGAGCCTCGTTCCATTGCTCGTCCGCATGGCACATGCTGGCGGCTTTCATTGTGCGGTGAAAACGTTCCACGAGGCCATTGGCGGCGGGATGGTGGGGGGTTGTCCGGCAGAGGTGGATGCCACATATCTTGGCCAGACAGTGGAAGAGCTGGGACTCGAACTGGCTTCCTTGGTCTGTAGTTATTGTCTGCGGGCAACCGAAGCGGGATATCCAACCGGAGAGCAGGGCACGTGATACTGTCTATGCGGTGATGTCAGGGATAGGGAAGGCTTCCGGCCAGCGAGTGAAGCGTTCCACTGCAGTGAGGCAGTATTGAAATCCTGCCGAGGACGGCAGAGGACCGACGTGGTCGATGTGGATATGGAGAAAACGAGCAGCCGGGAAGGGAAAGTTGCCAAAGGGAGTGACAGTGTGGCGGGACACTTCGGAGCGCTGGCAGGGTTGGCAAGCTCAGTCCCACGTGCGGCAGTCTTTTTGAATGGCTGGCCACACGAAGCGTTGGGGGACGAGCTTAGCCGTAGCCTTGATTCCTGGGTGACTGAGGGAATGAAGGGAGTCAAATACCTGACGGCGGAGAGGAGAAGGGACGTAAGGTCGTGGTTTTACTCCGGCCGTGTCGCAGTACAGTGAGACGGCAGTACGTGGGATGTAGATTTTCTGTAGCCGCAGTGCTGTGGTCCCTGACAGGAGGCTGGATAGCTCCTTGTCTTCGTCCTGAACTGCTGCTAGTGCCTCGGGGGTTGCTGGCGAGGCGACGGACTCTACACGGGACAGCGTGTCAGCAACGATCTTGTCGCGACCGGATATGTGACGAATGTCCGTCGTAAATTGGGAGATGTAGTCCAGGTGGTTAAACTGTCGAGGCGACCAGTTGTCCCGCTTCTGCTGGAAGGCGAATGTTAGCGGCTTGTGATCCGTCAGGATGGTGAAGTGACGGGCCTCCAGCATGTGGCGAAAGTGTCGGACAGCCTCATATATCGCCAGGAGCTCCCTGTCGTATGCGCTGTACTTTTGTTGCGCAGGACTGAGCTTCCTGGAGAAGAAGGCGAGGGACTGCCAGACATCTTGAACCCTTTGTTGGAGGACGGTGCCCATGGCGGAGGTTGAAGCGTCCGTAACCAGGGCGAGTGGAGCTGTCGAATCTGGGTGTGCCAGTAGAGCGGCTTGAGAGAGGTTTGCTTTACACTCGTCGAAAGCCGTGTGGAGTGCCGGAGTCCGGGAAACGGGATGAGAACCCTTGACTCTGGGGCCGGAAAGGACTTCGTGGAGAGGAGCTTGGCTGGACGCAGCGTGGGGGAGGAATCGTCTGTAGAAGTTCAGCATTCCCAAGAAGCGTCGGAGTTGGCTGACAGTCTTGGGAGGGGGACAGGCTTGAAGATCGGCTATGCGTTCGGGGAGAGGCTGGGAACGGTGGGATGAGATCTTGTAGCCCAGAAAGGATATTTCCGGGACGCGGAAAACACATTTGGAGGGGTTCAACAGGATTCCGTAGGTTTTGAGTTCGGTAAAGAGGGAACGGAGGTGTTTGTCGTGCTCTTCGGGAGAATGGCTGAAGACAAGGATGTCGTCTAAATAGGCGAAGCAGAAGTCCAGGTCTTTCAGGATCTCGTCCATGAAGCGTTGGAAGGTTTGAGCTGCGTTCCTTAGGCCAAAGGACATGAAGGGAAATTCAAAAAGGCCAAATGGTGTAGTAATGGCAGATTTTTGAATATCCTCGGGATGAACGGGGATTTGATGATAAGCTCTCACGAGGTCAATTTTGGAAAAGATGGTGCAGCCTGAAATGTGATGGGCGTAATCCTGGATGTGGCAGATGGGATAACGGTCGGGGATGGTGCGTGCGTTGAGGGCTCGGTAATCTCCACACGGCCGCCAAACGCCGTCCTTCTTGAGCACGAGGTGAAGAGCAGATGACCATGGTCCCTCAGCGCGTCGTGCTGTTCCGTCTCTCAGAATGGCGTCGAATTCTGCGTTGGCGACCGCAAGGCGGTCGGGGGCAAGGCGGCGGGGGCGGCAGGCTACAGGTGGGTCGGGTGTCGTCCTGATGTGGTGTGTTGTGTTGTGCCGAACCTCACGGTGGACCCCTGTTGGCCTGGTCAGCTCCGGGAATTCCACCAGGAGGCTGTCTATAGTGGCGTCGGTTGCGATGGTTTTCACGCTTGGGACTGATGATGGTGCAGTGTTGCCTGGCGTGGATATTGATGTCACCCCGTCGAGGAGGCGGTTGTTTCTGCAGTCGACGAGGAGACCGTAGTAGGACAGCAGGTCCACCCCGATGATGGGTAACTGGACGTCAGCTACCACGAAACGCCACGTGAATTCGCGGCGCAGTCCCAGGTTCAGGCTCTGTGAGCTCCATCCATATGTGGGGATGGTGGTCCCATTGGCCGCGTACAGGGTGTAATCTGTACGCTCCCTGCGCCCCGGGAGGAGCTTACGCGGCAAGACGCACAGATCAGAACCGGTGTCCACCAGACAGCGCTGCTTGTGCACCCGGTCTGTTACGAAGAGGCGGCCTGAAGCCGTGGTGCAGACGTTTGCCGCCCTCAACGACTGCTGGCGAAGTTTCCCTGCTGGCGGGAACATGGCGGACTGCACTTTCGTGCGCCGTCCCCGAAACGTCTGTGGTACCAGCAGATGTCGTGCCGGGTGGGCGAGTTGCCAGGGGTGGTGCTGCGGTGGTTGTCGCTCGAGCGGGGGCGTCTGCGTGCGTGGGTCGCACGTAACGAGGCCACCTGGCGGGAGAGCTCCTCAATACGTCCCAGCAATGCGCTGGCGTTGTCGGGAGTGGGCGGTGAGACACTAGCTGTGGTGGGTAGCGGCGCGAACTCGCAAATCCTGTCAGCTAGGTGCGAAGAGGAGTCGAAGCTGCCCTCGGTGTGGCCCGCAAGAATGGCCTGGACGTGTTGTGGGAGACGGCTGGCCCAGATTGTGCGCAAAAAGTCGTCTGCGACGTCTGGCGCGAGTCCCTTTAAGTGGCGGAGGAACTGCGATGGCTTCCTGTCTCCCGTCTCCTCGTGAGACAGGAGTTGCCTCACGCGCTGTTCGCGTGAGGTGGATAGTCGGCGGACCAGCTCGGCTTTTAGCCGGTCGTATGGCTCGTGCTCCGGCGGGGCTGTTATTATGTCTTCCACCTCGGCGGCGTGCTGTTGGTGGAGCTGGGACACCACGTAGTTGAATTTCGTCCTCTGGCGTGTGATGCCTGCTAGATCAAACTGCGCCTCAGCTTGCGCGAACCAGAGGGCTGGGCGGTCGGGCCAGAAGGGTGGCAGTCGTACAGCCACTCGGTATAGTGTAGCTCCCAGTGAGTCGTCAGCTGGTTCGGTCACTTTGTCTGTCGTCAGATCACGTCGGGGTCACCAATAATGTGGGTTACTGTATGCTGCTACTGTGAAATCACAACAACAGTAAACACATTAACGTCAGTCTTTATTCTCGTCTCTATGTACAGTATGATTGCTATATACAGTTGTCCGTGTCGAACGTATTTACACGTGTTTCTCCTTTGATACTGTGGCGGCGAAGGGCCGCGTTAGTGTGGTCCGGCAAACGTTACTCCCGTGAAGAAACGGTCTCACGGAAGCAGTGCAGTGAGAGCGAGTTGTGTACAGTGTCAGCCGGTTGCGCGGAGCAGGCTGCGCGGTGGAGAGCCTGGGACGGCTCTGTGGTGCCGAGCAGTGTGTGCTGGTAGACACTGCGGCGCGTTCCGCAGGATGCGAGCTGTAGATGCTGCTAACAGGCCGAGTGGCGGATGATGCTCGGGGCCGATCGTGGAGGCTCGTAGCACGTTGTCTTGATACTGAACGCTGGATCCGGAATACTGGAATGCACCATTTTTAGCTGGAAATGCCGCCTTTTTTACCTGGCCGTCGCCGGGCTGCCCGTCTGCGATTGGCTGGCGTGAAGAGCTTGTTGCAGTGGTGGGGAGACCGACTACCGCTGTACTGCGCGGAAAGGGCCGTATTGCATTTGTAGGGATGTTCCCACAACTTTATTGAACTTATTACTTAAAAAATGTTGGTTGGAAACAGAGTGCACAATTCAGGAGATGTGTGAAATGGTTTTAACAACAGTGCATTCAGAAACCGAAAAATTTAAGTACAAGTGCACCTAAAGATGAGTAAACCTTTCCTTCCCTTCTTTCTTTCTTTCTTTCTTTCTTTCTTTCTTTCTTTCTTTCTTTCTTTCTTTCTTTCTTTCTTTCTTCCTTCCTTCCTTCCTTCCTTCCTTCCTTCCTTCCTTCCTTCCTTCCTTCCTTCCTTCCTTCCTGAATATGAACTAGCCTGAGTACACAGTGTATGAATTTACTGTAATAAAAGGTGTGTTATTTCATCTGCTGTGACTTGCAAATTAATATTTTCAATTTACTTTCAAGCAATCGGGTTTGTTTTTGTGTAGTTTAGATTTGTTTTGTGTCTTCCTTTGGAACTGCATGCTGTAAAAATGTCAGTGATTGGCCAGTAATGCATAATGTCAGGGTAAGGCAACACAAGCATAGTGTTTAATCTCTTTGTTGGCTTGCTGTAAATACCCATGTCTATGAGCCTGCAAGCTACTGGCATGAGAAATTTGTGCATAGATAAATTTCGTAAACCACTTGTTTCAGCTGTTTCCCATTAATTTTCATGATGCTGAATATGAACCCATGGGTTACAGTCAGAGAATAAATCACTTCTAACCGCAACAGTGTCTCAAGTGCAAAAGAAAAGTTCTAAAAATTGCTGTTACATGTTTGTGTAGTTGGTGTGGCCTCTGTTAAAACCAAGCCTTTTATTTCGTTAGTATGGCCAAAACAATTCAGTAATCGCTATTTCTGGAAAAAGACTGCCAAATTACCTAAACTATGATGAAGGCAGGCTGTAAGATGGCAGGCTGTAAGATGGCAGACTGTAAGATGGCAGGCTGTAAGATGGCAGGCTGTAAGATGGCAGACTGTAAGATGGCAGGCTGTAAGATGGCAGACAATAAATAACATTCATGAGGGTTGTAAAAAGTCCACAAAGTTCACATATTTCTGTGAATAGTAATGAAAAGAAGATTTGAAGTATGCGTTTGCTTTGGTCTATGCAGATCATAAGGAAATTGCTGTAAGAGAATGTGGAACTTTTTAAAATATGAACAAATGTAGCTTTGTAAGTGACTTGAAATTCTCAGTTTATTATAGTGTACCATTGAGTGTATGTGTGGATCAGCATTTTAAACAGTTATGTACATTTACTGCAGATTAATTGGTAGGTGAATTAGTTCATAAAGAATGTTTTGTCACACACATTATTAACAAGGTTTCTTTATATTTTGAGGTAAATATTTAAATTAAATCCAAAGTTATTGAATACATTAAACTGGATCACACTCTATGCTTGTACAGACTGCTTCCTGAACAGAAAATTAACAGAGAAACTCATATGAAATACGAAATATATGAAAACTTGTTTTGTCTGCAATTTCATGAATGTTTGTCTTTTGATACCAGTGGCTTCAAAAAAATCCATGAAGTTAGTAACATTATTTTAACATTATTGCAGTATCTCTTCTTAAGCCTAGAGTCAGATTTTCTGAGTTTGTGAGTAATTAATGTAGAACTGGTGACACAGAAATAGACTTTGGGAGGAGGGAATGTAAATTGATTTGTGTTGTGGTGGGAGGAAGACTTTGTATCTGTATTACAAAAATTAAACTATTCTGTTTGTGATTTTTGCCATGATAGATATACTGTCAAAAACAAAAGTTTTGATTTAAAGCATTTGTAATGATTCTTAGGACATTATAGATTTCCAATATAACAGTAAGTCCAACATCTGTCTGATGGTACACAATGGTATGCTGAGCCAGGAGATTTTGCCTGAATGAAAGTGGGATAGAATAGGCTTAAAGTTGTCTATTTCTATTGAGAGTGCTATCACCTTCCTCCTTCAGTGAAAAACACTGACAGCCAATAGAGCTGTTTCATCACCTTCAGAAAACATTCGTTTTTGATACCAGTTACTTATATTTTTTTGTCTGGAACCCTTAAACTCCTTTTTTGTCAGTAGAAAGAAATGATGGGTAATTCCACAAATGCAGAAACAAGCAAGTAATTTAGATCATGTAACTTCCAAGTAGCATATTCCCCACCAGACTGACAAGTCTAGAGACTAATGGCCTCCAGTTTTGGTGTGAAAAGCCATAAGCATTAGCAATCAGTACAGCTGCCTTTCCTGTGAAGGAGTGATTCAGGGCATTTTCATATCAGATGCTGCAAAAACAGGATGCAGATAAGCTGATGTGATATTTGTTAGTAATAAAATCATATATGACAAATTGCCTGGATATATTGGGTTATCTGTAACATATTCCTCTTAAATTCTGACATTTGGAAATCAACAGTATAAGGAAGTTTGAAGGCACATTCATCAATATGAGAAAGTAATCTATGGTTTAAGAATGTAATCAGTTATTCAGTCCAATTAATAATAACCCTGCCGCTATGCAAAAAGTAGAAGCGCTGAATTAACAGTGTCATCTACAGCAAGTCAGTTGTATAGTTCAGAATTTGTTTTTTACATAAAAATGTAAAATAATTGGGCATTACTGGCCAATAAATCGCTGTGAGTATGGCAGTTACCAGTCATACATAACATTGATCTTTCAATCATAGCATCATCATTGGTCATCACATCAACATTTTGACTTGGACCAGTGGCCAAGTCCTTTAACTCATCCTGCAAGCCGGCCTCGTGTCAATTCAGCCGTCTACATTAGCTCGGCTGTAGGAGCAGGAGGACATGACTCAGAGTTCGGCCGCTTGCAACCTTTCCGTTCAGAATTGTGGCGGAAATCTCGAAGTGCTGAGAACATCCCTTTAAGTGGCATGGATACCCTTCAACATCCACGTCACAGCGTGGGAGGTACAAATATGATACCGGCAGTGCTTCCAGTCTTGTCTGTCTCCGGCCCCTCTCCTCCTGAACAGGAACTGGACCATCATTTCTGACCACAAACAGAGTTCCTTCAAGGTCATTCAAATTAGAAACAAGGACACTCATGTGCATTTTATATGTTACCAATTCTTACTCTGTTAATATTTTCACAGTCTGTGGCATATTTGTGATTGCTATTGTCATATTTCATATGATCTCAGATTCACATTTGAACAACTATCAAAGGTCTCAAGGGCTTAATGCTTGTTTAAACCTTTCAGGACTGTGAAAAAGACCTTAATATCTGGAGTGTTGTGCACATTTTTATGTTGAATTATAAGGGCAAAGAGGTTGCTGTGACTGATAGGTAATTTTCACATATGAAACATTTTAATTTCCTGTCATAGTCAGTTAGTTGACTGTTTTTGGCATCTGAAGGCAGCTGTAAATAGAAGGATGATTTGCAGTCATTTTAGTCAAAGTTGAATAATGGATCTGTTTTACCTTCTAGTTTGTTCTCACTGTATGTGGTTTAATGATATCAGAATGTAACAGGTTGGAGCTCTTGTGGAAACTAAATTTAATAGAAGTGTGTCTCAACCAACCACTTGACTGTACAGTAAAGCTGCATGGTCACCCTGAACAGAGACACAGCTAGTCTCTGGAATGGAGTTTTAATCTGCAGTGGTGCAGCTGATCATGCAAGAGGATATTTTTGTTGGGTATCAAAATTACTGTGAAGAGACATGAAGATGTTAAGTAGTGAAGCTTGTAATATATTGTAACTTCACTGTGTGCTGCTGGCCAGTTGCCAAGAGTACAGATAAGTTAGTAATACGTAAGTATCAGGGAAAGAAGGATAGATCACTTAGTATAGTAACCAGGCTATGGGCTAGAAAATCTGGGGTTAGATTTCAGAGGCAATGCAAGAGTTTTTCTCTTTTCCAAAACATCCAGATTGTTTCTGGGGCCCAGCAAGCCTCCTATTGAGTGGGTTCCAGGAGTTATTTCTTCAGGGGTAAAGTGGCTGAGGCTTGAAGGTGACCATTGACCGTCTAGTTCTGAGGATAAAAATGAATGGAACTTTACCTCTGCTTGACTTTTGTGCTTCTGTGGCATGGACAAATTTACCTTTATATTAGAATAAAAGTAACTGGCACTGAACACTGAGCTATAGTTTGACGCACTTCAGAGAATTATCTGTGCTTACGTGATGGTTCTCAGTGTTGAATAATAGGATGATGGTAAACTGGAAAGGATCCTGCAGAAAGCGGTCATGGCCTAATGCAGGTATTCTTGCAGTATTTCCTGGAAGGTCTGAGATTAAATATGAAAAACTTCAGTTACGATAGTTGGTATGCTACCCAAGAGGCAAATCAGCTACTTCCTGAATACAACTATAGAGAATTACTTGTACACAAACCTGTGTAGCTGGATGAGAAAACACCAAGAATAATGAGAAAAAATGAACGCAATAGGTATGGCAAAATATCAGGAAGTTCGTCTGTACTCTCAGAACAAGAGTGCATTAATATTTCTGATTCAGTGCAGTATTATATCAATATATTTACCGATTTAAGTTTTAATAAAAATGGCTTAATGTAAATATAATTACGTGTTTTGTAAAGAATCGACATTCAGTCCAGTTTTACAAATTGTCAATTAAAGAAAAGTGTTTTGCAATTATAAGTCATGTACAACTGAAACACATTCAAGAATGCTCAAGGTGAAGTTATTGCAACAGTCAGAAAAATCGCCACTTGCATTTAGACAGGGGTCCCATCCATGCACCTGCCAGTATATTCTGTCTGCAAAGAATTTCTTGAGCTGTTAAACCTCTGTAACGCATCCTCCTGCACAACATTGTGTGACATGAATGAACAGCCTTTGGGGGCTTTCTTTAACAGTCTAAAGGTGTTAAAATCATATGGCAGTAAGTCTGGGGCTCTATACAGGCAGTAGCATAGCAAGGTTCCTGGTGCCTGGGGCAAGCAATCACATTGGCAACCCCTGATAAAAATTATGAACTTTAAAAAATCGCGGTTATTTATTGAATTTCCTTCCATTTGTCTAAAAATGTTATAATTTTTTGGGCACAGAAAATCATTTTTTTAATTTAAACTATTTATTTTCTTTCCCCTTGGACTCTGCCATGCTGTATGGCTGCACCAATCACCCCTCCCGTCCTCCCCAGCTACGTCCATGTATTAAGGACGTCCTCCCATCGCATGGCATTCAACTGGTGCTGCTCTGTGTGCGCAGACTCAGTGAGGGCACCATTTTGTTGCATGACAGTGCCTTTCTCTGTGTGGCCCATAAAGTATGTCAAGAACTTATCTCAGAATGCACAGCGCACGTTGAAAATCTTCCTTTTTGACTGATTAAAGTTTCATGCAACAATATTTGCTGAAGTATAATTAAATGCATGTGTAAATATTATAGCTATTGGTCGTAACGTGACAAAACATGCCATAAGAAGTCACCGAATTTAACTACCCATGAAAACAGGAATGATACTGTAAAACAGAGAATATTTTTGGTGGGGGTATGTCCAGTAGTTTGTTTTGGGTTTGTTAGAGCCAGTAACCTCATAAGAACATCTTCAGGTTTTAAAATAATAAGTAATTTAATGAAGTGTGTCTCTCTCAGACTGTTGAATATACATGTGTAATTTGATACCTGTAGCTCATTTTATGTCCGAGTCCTGTTGACTTCATTTAGCTTATTTATGGTTCATTTCATGGCATCATAGGTGACTGAGGCAGCGTAGCACTGAATGGTAGGATGATGAATAAAGAGTGAACTGTAAAGTATGTGAAAGGAAGCAGTTGCACCCTAGTCTGAGGTACTACCAAAGCACTGCATGGAATGACTGAGGGAAACCACAAAAAAAAATATATCAAAACAGTTATTTATGAGCCTACATTTGAAGCCAAAATATTCTAAATATGAACCCAGAGTGTTAAACCACGGAGTTTGGTCATGCTTTTGGATGAGCGGTATACATAATGCACAAATACAGTGTAGAGTAATCTGCCGCATATTCAAGCTGATGGACTGGAGACATGAGATAATCAGAGAAATACAACAAAGATGTAAGATAAGTGAATGCTCTCTGAGCAGGGCCATCCCAAGACACGTGGATGCCCCGGGCAGGCTAGTAATTTGCCACCCTTTCAAACAGATATTCTTTGAAATTTTTCAGCCTGGGACAAGGATGGTGAAACTTATTCAGGGCGTGTACACAAATTGTGGATAATTTTCAGAGAAATTCTTTCACACGTGGAAACCTCAATCTTACTAGCAAAATATTTGTGATTATTCCAGTGCTGTCTTAACATCCCGGGCAGCTGGCCAACTGGCCTGCCCCCGTGCGTGAGGTTCAGCGTGCAGTATTGGTTCAGAAGACCTGCAATCTAAATACCATTCGATTTTTCTGTAGCCTTCCTTAGTCTACTGTGCCTTAGTTATAGAATCTCTTGATGGCCAAAATTCTGAAAGCCAGTGAGTGATGAAAAATGCAAGATATACATCAAACAGAAAATTATCACAGAATTATGAGTGAACTAGTTCATTGCTTCAAACAATAGATGCAACAATTAAAAAGTTAAATTGGTGAAATACTCCCCAATATATCACATTCTTCTTCAAAATATCCATGCCAAGGCAAAGTTACTCCTAGTGCTTACATTACAAAAATCAGAAAGTATTTAAAGCACTTACAAATTATCAGGCCAAATAATTTATTTATTATTAATATGTTAGTAATAATCATTTCAAATTTTTAAAAAAAAAATCTCTTGTTCATAGAAAACCTTCCATGTTATATGAAATAAGAAAGTACCGCAGCATTGTGTCTTGTTCTGCACAAAGTATTGATTACTTGTGCCATAACAAAAAAAAAAGATTTCCTCTATTTCGGAAATACATACAATAAAGCCAAATTGTAACAGACGCATGAACGGCTTTTCAGTGAACAGAGATCAGTAGATACACCAGTGATGCAGTGCATGCAGTATGATATTGACATGATGATCAGTGCTGGCAAGAGTTTTTGCAAGGAGGTCCACATTACCTGTGTGTAAAGTGAACATATTCTTATTTACCTATAGCAAATAAGTAGATCACGTTTAGACTAAAATTGTAAGAACTGTACAAAATTTAGTTTTGCTTTTTTAGATTTGTTATTGTTTGCTGTAATAAATTATTAAATATCAAAATCCCAAGGCGGTGCAAGTGAACCACCTTGCAGCTTGTGGTTGGCGCCCCAGGAGGTGTTCCTTCACAAATTTCTTAGAACTGTACTCGCATTGCCAGATGCTTAGTAAGTCTGAAATCCCAGAACGCACAAAATAAATTCTGTAAACAGAGATATGTATGAAATTATACCTCTTTGCTGTTAGTCCTCATTCATTAAATTTTAACAAGCTGTAAATTCTCGCGACTGGTACTTATTGCATTGCCTTCTCTAACAGTGATGGAAAACGATTTAAAGTAAAATAGGATTAGTGTATTATTCAGAATTATAAATATTGCTGTAGTGGATTTTTAATGTGATTTATTTAAACAACAAAAGTCTTGCCTCTTAGGATTAAGGTTTGTACAAACTTTCCATCTTATAGTTAATAAAGTACTTGAATAAGAGTAGAATAAATAAATTCAGTGCAGACCAAATACCTCTCTTCTAACTCTAGAAAGAAATTACATACTGCATATTACTAATAAAATGTGAGAAAAAGTAATCAAATTTGTATACACTGTCTGGTTTTCACGGGTGCTGTTAATCAGATGATGGTCTTTATTTGGGTTTCTGCACTGTCTAATGTTTAAATGTTCTGACATTTCAGAGGAACCAATGCATGCTGCAGAAACTCAAAAGAATACCTCCATCCCATCTCAAATTACTCTGGCAATATAGCACAAATCATGTTTAATATTATCATTGTTCTTAGGAAGTGATTTTAATGTTCAGACTTTGACATTTCTTGGAAATTTTTTTTGCAATAAGTAGATTAATTTAATGTGAAAGTACTCTGTGTCAGTTGTTTGAAGTGTTCAGAGACATGCTAAAAATAAAAAGACTTAAGAGATCATAATGGGGAAAAGCAATCGGCATATTAGAGCTGTATGTGAAGCACAACTAACTTCCTTTTGCACACAATAAATGTTATTTTTCTTCAATTAAGGATGGAGATAGTGTTGTGAGTCAGGAAGTTATGGATGTGGCCTGAATATTTGCAGGTACTAACAAAACAAACTCACCACACATCTAGTGATAATTTGCTTATATAAAACAAAACTGTATAACAAGTGTCTTGTACATAAGTTGTGATTTTAAGCTGCTTTCCCACAACTGGTGTATTTGATAAATGCACCAATAATTGTGTGTTGTACAAGACCCAAGTGAATAATTGTCATACTGTTTCCATGACTGGTTTATTTGGCAAACATTTGTATTCAGGTACAGTGGCCATTTGTAATCATACTCCCACGACTCGTATATTGGCTGGGGTATGTGATAGTCCATACACAAGTCACTTGTCTGCTTGTTAAATGTAAATAAATTATGGGGATACAACAGCAAGTTTGAGTTTGTTAAGTAAATAAGCATTTATGATCCCTTTGACTTGTGTCAGTCACATTTGTCAACAGTGAGTGGGAGAGAGACAAGAGGCCAGTATTTGAACAAGTGAACCATTCCCATGCTGTGGGACAAATATCTGTCAGATATACCAGTCATGGGAACACAGCTTTACAATAACATGACCGTCCAGTTTCCTTTAAATTACGTTGGTTGTATTTATTCCTGAACAATTGTGAGAGAAGAAATAGGTGCACTGTTAGCCCCATCTTCCACCAGCTGTGCAGAATGTGCCAATGTACATTGTTTTCATTGCTTCCCACCACATTTTCAGCCCTCCTGCACAGATTATGTTATGTAATGAGAAAAGTTATTTGCTCCTTTATATTTTAGACAGTTCCTGCAACCTTGTGGGTGTAAAATTTTGTAGGACTCTGGGGCAGTTCTGGACTCATGTGCAGACAACTGTCTTAACTTGAAGCCAGCTGAAACAGCAGAGACAGTTTCCTTTCTTACGCTGGTTTCTGATTTTGCACGGAATGGTGTGCCGAGGGTAGTAAGGTAAAGGTTAGAAATTTCTTAATATCTCAGACAACTATTCCACACATGGGTACACAAATACTGGAGAATCTAATATGATGTTCTTGACTCTGACATTTGTACATCTGTAACGCAGATCCATTCCTTGTTCTACAAATTACCTACACTATTGTTTTTGGCAAGTTTTCCACATTATTATATTCCTTGTGATAGACATTTGCTGTACCTACAGACTTGAAGGTAAAGCAAAGACCTTGTCCTTTCATTGAGTGTTGGTACCCATCTGTGTTGGTACACGTGAAATGTTCTTCCTCCAAATTTCTGGTTTTGTTAATGAATATAATTTGTGATGAATAATTTTACGTTGAAACAAATAAACCATGGACCTACATACACCTTCTATCAATATCAGTCATCACAGTACACACGTATGTGTGTGTGGACAACAGTCATACTTTATTGTCTGATTTCAGGCTTTTGCTGCTGTGTAAATGCAGTCTGTATTCTTCTGGGATTTTACACAGTGTATCTAAATGCTCCGGGCACTCTTCTTGGACTGCTTGACTCCTGACAATGATACGTTGTCCTGCAACGTCAGTAACAAACTACCATTCTACACTGCATAAAATCACAGAAGAACACAGATCTTAGGCCATATTTTATTATCTCCTGCATATTTTGACTAAGCTTCAGAATGCCATTTTAATTTTATGAACTTCCTGGTGATGACCTTGGTCAAAACATGTTGCAGGACAAATAAATATGGTTGTTATCCATATATAAATGTGTTTTGATGGTTGACATAGATAAATTATTATGGATAATTTATATTTTTTCAGTCTTTTCCCACTTGCTTTTAATTTGATATGTAAAACAGTTTCAAGTGGACAGTTCTGTGTGACCTGTTGAGCAATTCACAGCTGTCCATAACCTGTACAAATTGCGGCTGCCTGTTTCCATGACTTACATATTTTACACCAGTAAGAGGGTAGAGTATTTCAGTTGACACAACTTATTTATTAAGTGATAAGGTGGTCACATGTTCTAGCTTTCTGTTGAAGCCATTTTGAGACCAGTGCAAGCTCAGTGCCATCTTTTTTTTTGAATATCTGATTTTCATTTAACCCTATAGTACCTTATGGGTATATGAGGGCTCTTGTTTAGTCCACAGTTACACATTTATACATATAACACATAGCTGTAGTGTAAAGTAGGTAGCCTAAGGAGTACCTAATAGTGTAAATCTAGTATTACAATTTTTCACATGTGTTCTTAGTCTCATAATTTCTTATAAACACAAGAAACATCTGCGGAAGGCACTATTACAACAAGCTCATTTTATGTCTTCATACAGTGGTTGTTGGTAGGTTATGTTACAACAGATAAGATGCATTTTTAATGCATATTGTTTTCCCATATGCTGGACAAAGAGTATGTGTGTCACGGTTTCTGGACTCTCCTGGCACGTACATAGATACTGTTTTTCTGTTTGAATTGTGAATCTATGGAAGTAGACACCACATTTTCCATGACCTGTTAGGAACTGTGTTAACACGAAGTCAGGTCATATACTGAGCATTGCAGCCGTGTCTCTACACTGGGGAAAAATAGTTGTCTAGCAGTGGGGCCGTTCTCTCTTTCCAAACATTTTGCATTCCAAGAATTGAGTACATTAGTTTCCATTGGGTCTTTAAGGAAGGATAAAGGGCACTTGTCAGAAGAACACGGGGCTCTGCAGCACGCTGCTTCTTTCGCCAATTCATCTGCTCTTTCATTTCTTGCATTTTTAGTATGACCACGCACCCATTCCAAACATAAATGCTTAGGGCAACCAGTGACTAAAACTCTAATATCTGTGGCTAGTGTGCTTAAATTGTATTTGTCATTAACACAATTAAGTTATGCCTGTGAGTCACTGCATACACATGCACTACTGTTGTTTTTAACACACCATTCAAGTGCTGACTTAATCGCTAGCAGTTCAGCTTGGAAAATTGAGCACTTGGGGGAGAGTTTAAAGGTTTCACTGTGTACCTCTAAGCTGTCAGAGAATACTACGAAGTCGCATCCTACTGCAGTGACATCCAGCAGTGCAGCGCCATTGAGTGACTACTTCCTGAAGATGAAAGGCATTTGGGATGTGACACTGTGTCACTGGGCCAATAGTTTCTCATGTTTCGAAGGCTTTTAGTACCTCCATATTCAGGGTCAAATGTTTTTCTTTAACTGCTTGACCCTGAAGATGAAAGCATTATGATACCTCGAAACATCAGGAACTGCTCAGCGAATGGCACAGCATCACACGTCAGAAGTCTTGCATGATCAACACCACTGTGAGGACCTCAAATCTTTAAAGTTCATATGTTTGGCCTTGTCACAGCTTTCAAAGAAACCTGGCACATGTAGCTACTTTATGTTTTAATAAATTAGTGTGTTGACTGAAATACCCTCCTGTCAGTTTGCAAGTTCAACACACCCTGATGACCCAAACACAGATTATTACCAATATTTTACATTAATAAATTTTTTTATGATCCTCTGATATGCACACCTGTTGTGTGTAAGTATGTCCTTCAGTTTGCACTGACAGTTTAATATTTTTCAAGTTGTATATACTGTGGGTCAGTTGATACAACAAAGGACCTGACTTCCAGATCCTTAAGACTGTGTTGTATGAAAGGTACAGAATGACATTCATGATGGAGATTTGTAAAGGATAAGAACAATGTAAAAATAAAATCACTGTTGACAGATATGTATTATAAAAACCAATTTATTATGTATTTTTCCACACTTTCTTGTCTGTAAGAATTGCATGTAATCTTGCAGTGTACATATTCTCCCACACGTTGCCTTGTTTTCTACTCTGAACTGTTGTCATACGTACTCTTCCTTCATCTGTTAAAACAGTGTTAATAGTTTTATTGTTAAATAAAATATGTGTGCGTAACACAGTGATAACTATCAGAAATAGACCTGCAATGTGCAGCAATGCTAAATGAGTCTTGTAAACTAAAAGTGAATGCAATGTTCAACAGTTACCTAATAGTCCATCTTGGAAACAGTATGCATGTTACTTGTGTGTTTGATGAATGATTAGTGTGGTTAAAGAACATTTATTTCATGTAACTGAAAGTTAATATATTGTAGATTACAAAAAATATATTATATATATAATATATCTCTATCTCTATTAAAATGAGTTTTGTTCTTTTGTTTGTTCATTGCTTGCTTGGTTGGCTGCATTTGTCTGCTGTATGTTCAGTGTTAAGTCTGAAAATAAAACCATGTGGTTATTTCCAACATGTGACACGGAACCAGTATAATTCTGTGACGGCTACTGAAATGATACGAAGTAATTGAAGCTTGATTTCTGGCTCCTGCCACGATTTTTATGAGATCTGCACTCTTCTGCCATATAACATGATGGCGCGTAATATCCCAGAAGAGCGCAGATCTCAAGTAATTGAAGGTTATGTAAGTGGAAATTTACAATTTACAACCAGTACTAACATACGCTGCAGAAATGTGGATTCTTAATTACAAGGAACATAAGGAGCTTCAAGTAATAGTACAGTGAATAGTTACTGACATTTTGAAGGACTGCACCCTTGGCGTCAGGTATTTGAAGAAGATTTGGATCTTCAGCTATACAACTCCGAGAACTCAAACCTCGAAAGAGCAACAACAAAAAGTAGCAACTTAAATGTGTTTATGATAATCATAACCAGAAGATGCAGAATCAGAGAAGATTTAAGGAACATAATTACAAATTTTTAACTTGTGATTCAGTACGTACTCTCAAAAAGGTGTTGTTATTGATGATACCAAATGTTTTGGACATTTTTGTTGTCTTCAAAGATACATACAAGAAGACAAAAAAATCATAGTTTCTTCCCTCCTGCCCCATGAAAAATGGGCAGAATATTTCAGTGAAGGTAACAATGCTGCCAATCATCAAGAATTATTGAAGTTAGGACAGTTTTGTGTTGCTTTTACTGCACATAATAGGAATGTCAAGTTCTCTCCCTAATACAGAGGCACTGGACAAAAGAGAGGAATGTGGCCTGCTTACTCAATTACAGGAATTCGCACTGTGCTGTACAGTTTAACAATATGTCTTATGAAGAGTTTCATACTTGTATTCAGGGTTCCTGCCCTTCTGAACAAAATTGGATTCACTGAAAAACATGCTTGCACCTAGAATTGACATACTAAAATTATGTGTTATTTTTTGTTTGTTTCTACTTTTTTATGTTCCTGTGAGAAAAATTAAAAATGTTCACTTTCTTACGTCCGATAAGTAGTATATGTCTTCTTTGCTTATGATGGATAGGCAACATGGTAACCCTCGTGAATGAAGACTATTCCCCGAAGGCACAAAGGCATGGTGATAGAAAAATTCAGCATTAATTCCGTGATCTGGATAATTCCATCCTTTCATGCCTCATTTGGTTGTATGTGTAACACGTATTTGCACATCAATTTCAATTTCAATTTATTTAACGTTCCATAGAATCCATTTTACACATACATATTCCTGGATATAGAACAAGTCATGTTACGTAGTATAAAGTCCACAAATAATGTTTCCGTCATATAAAACAATTTTAATACATTTACAAACTATTTATCAATCAATCTATTAAAAAATTCATCCAAAGTATAAAATAAATGTAAATAAAGAAATTCCTTTAATTCTGATTTGAACCTTTTGGGATTCTCAGAGATCTCTTTGAGTTTATAAGGAAGGGCGTTATAGACCCTGACTCCAGTATGATATACACCCTTTCCATAAATAGTTAAATTGACCTGTGACATATGTAGATTAGTATTTTGCCTTGTGTATGATCCATAACAATCATTATTCTTAGCAAAATATTCTTTGTTTTTTTATCACAAACATCATGAGGGAACGTATATATTGAGATTTCAGAGGCAGTACATTTAGTTCTTTAAAGACATCTGGACATGATTCCCTGTAGCTACATCCCATAATCACTCTTATCACTCTCTTCTGCAATTTAAAATCCTTATCAGCATGTGACGAATTACCCCAGAATATCAAACCATAAGTCATGACAGGATGAAAATAGGAATAATAAATAGTTTTCATTGTATTTACTGGCATGAATGGCTTTATGTTCCTTATCATATAGCAGGCTGTGCACAATTTATTTTTAACGCTATCAATATATGTTTCCCAAGTTAAGGTACTGGTAACAGTCAACCGTAGAAATTTAACTTGTTTAGCGCTAGTAATTATTTCACTAATATCCCCAATTTCCCTTTGAATCAACCTATTGTTTTAGTAATAAAATTAATATATTGTGTTTTCACTGTATTTAATGATAGTAAATTATTCTTTAACCAATCATCAAGTGTCCTGTAAACAGCATTTTTTTTTTAAATTGTATAGGATTAGCATGTGAAATCAATACACTTGCATCATCAGCAAACAATACAGGGACTCCACTTGGTTGTAATATCATAGGTAAGTCATTTATACATACAAGGAACAACAATGGTCCCAATACAGACCCCTGAGGAACTCCATTAGATATTACAGTCCATTCAGATGATACTTTATTATTATCCAATCCATTCATAATTGCTGTTTTCTGAAATCTATCCTGTAAATAAGACCTATATAGATTGTTTTATATATCAATAATCCCATAAAATTTCAATTTATTCAACAATACTTCATGACTAACACAATCGAACGCCTTCTTCAAATCACAAAAATCCCACCAACCATTGATTTATGATTTAATGAATGTAAAATTTCAGTTATCAAGTTAAAAATAGCATTATCTGTCCCTAACTTAGCTCTAAAACCATACTGATATTTACTTAATATATTGTGATCATTAAGATGTTGTACCAATCTACTATACATCACCTTCTCAAATATTTCATTAAATGAGGTCAAAATCGATATAGGTCTGTAGTTAGATAGGTCCTTTCTATCTCCCTTTTTAAACACAGGTACAATTGTGACATATTTTAACCTATCTGGAAATACACCCTCAAACAGAACCCTGTTACACAAGTAGCTTAATGGAGTACTAATAAATGTTTTACAAGCTTTTAGAATGTTATTTGAGATTTCATCATATCCATATGTATAACTAGATTTAAGGGACTTTATTATCCTATTTCTATTTCTACACTCGTAGTTTTACTAATTTGAATTTTAGGAAATGGACTACCAAAAGCCTTGTCCATATAAGCCATATAATCTTCTCCATTATCTGTCGATGACATAGGTTCACTATTAGCCTTAATTTTGTTGTGTATATTATCTGCTATCTTCTTAAAATCGCTATTAAAAGCCTCCACAATATTATACAAATTATTAGTATTTCTACCATCAATACATATTGTTTGAATAGAATCCTTCTTAACTTTTTTATGAATTTCTCTATTAATTATTTTCCAAGTGGTTCTGATTCTATTGGCAGAATTCAGAATTTGCTTATTACAGCTCATTCTTTTAGCTTGATTTATAACTTTTGTTAATATATTACAGTAATCCTTATAATGCTTTAACAATAATGGAGTGTTGCTTTTTCTAACCTTTGAATATAAAAGCCTTTCACGCCCTACAAGAAGCCAGAATCCCAGGTGTAATCCATAAGTTAGGTTTAAATTTACGTACTTGAATTAAAGGAAAGGATGAATAAAAATGTCTCAAAAATATATTAAAAAATGCATTGACGCTAGCATTTATATCATTATTAAATACAGGTTCCCAATTTTCATAACTTAGCTTCATCTGAAAGTCATATACTGTAGAATTATTGATATTTCTTATAAAATTTGTGTGATTATCTTTATTAGTAGTCGGAGTTGGATGTAAAGCTAAAAATTGTGCTTCATGGTCAGACAGACCATTCATTAAAGGGAAAATTTCATATCGATCATACTGGTAGCTATCTAAAAATATGTTACCAATAATTGTAGACGTATTGAATCCTATGCTTGTTGGAAATTTAACAATACTAGACAGATTAAAAGAGCGTAATTAAGCATCTAATTGTCTTTTTTCTACAACTGTTCACCATGTAATTGACATTAAAATCACCACAAACTCTTACTTTAGCTTTTCGCTTACAAATATTTTGTAATATCAATTCCATTTTTGTCAAGAAATTGATAAAATTACCACTAGGAACATCCAACAAACCTATGTGTGAACATTATAAATTCTCTAGTCGGGAACAGAATTTCTGTATACATCGGCAGGATGATGGGTTTCGAAAAATAATACGTGCATCAGAACATAACCTGCACTAGGCATTCAAATGATTTCACGGGTTACTCGAGTTAACAAGACTTCCGGTCTCGTGATTCCGCTCGTGCGTGTTTCTGGGACATGGTGACGTTGCACACGCATTTAAGATGGTGGTGTTGTTTGGGTACTGTTAGTAAATTGGTGCTTGTTTAGTATAGTAGCTACTAAAATCAATTTTACTTAAATTTGTGCTAAGTGAACATTCAACATGAATCAGAATTTTTGTTCTGCTACTCCTGTAAGTTCAAAGTCATTTTTAAACGATAGCAAGAGCTTGTTTCATGATTTCGTTCGCCCAAGTAGTCAGATTCCAGCCAAGTTCGGAAGCTCCCCTTTCAAGGGCTCGCCACAGTCAGAGGACCTCGACTTTATTCCGCTTAGCTACAGTAGTCCTGTAACGAACATGAATAGAAGAGGAGGTGGTGGTAATTGGAAAGGAAATAATCGTAAAAACTTCAGTCCCGCAAATTCGAGTTGTAACTCCAATTTCAGCCCATACAGTATGAACAAAAAACACTTCCACAAAAGTTCTGCAAGTTCGAACGGTAACTCAGGCTTCAGCCCATATAATAACATGGACAGGCCGAGGAATTATTCTTCAAACAGAAAGAGAAGGGTAGGCATTTGAAAATAAGTGTTTCAATTATGAGCCTAACCAACATGTTCTTGTTATGTAAATCAGTATGTAAATTAAAACCATTTTAACATGTGTTTTTCTGCTTCTAGGATAATAACTTCTTAGGAAAAATGCAAAATAGTGATGATATAAGTCTCTATTATCACCCTTCAATGCTGGAAGATCCGTGGGCAGAGTTAGAGCAGAAACTGCGAAACAGTACACCTGGCCAAAATTGTAGTCTTGGCGGTAAACATGCCCGTGAAAAAAGCAGTTTAAATTCTGGCACTATGGATTCGCATGTATCTATTAGTGATTCTGATGAGGGGGCAGACTCTCAGGGGACAGACAGTTCTGTGTTATTGAGCGATGGGTCGTCATAGCACAAACTGGCAGAGTGACTTTTTAACACTTCTCATTATTTCTGTCATATTTGTATGTTCCGTTCCGTGCGTGACAATGCTAATTTTGTTGGCTTTCACACTTTCATTTTCAACAAACTTATAAAGTGTTTCTACATGAGGAAGTAGCACATATGACACTGGAATACAGCATGCATTGTTCAGTTATATTGAGTTGAAATGACAGGAGTAATTGCAAGGTATTTTAGACTGTGCTACAAATTTGGTTACATGTGCATTCTTGGCCTGTTTGCAGTAACTGAGCATAGTGCAGTTCGTAGCATAAATCTGTCATGTTGATGGTAAGCTATAGTACGTTTCTGTGTTGTATATGATTTATACATCACATATATTATGTGTAGAACTACATAAAATAGAATGTTATTAATTTTAGATGACCTACCATGAAGTTAGTCCGTTCACTAAATAAGGCTTCATCTTTTGACTTTCCATTAAGGTAAAAGAAATTTTTTTTATATGTTCTCTCTGGACCATTACTGAAACTGAAGTACAAAAATTTTATACTCTTGTATTTGATGTTTTTATGTATTAGTAAGTAGCAGTAATAAATACTTAATCCCTAGTTATCTCAGAAGAAGCATTAAAGAGTTTATTTCAAACCCAAACCTTATTCATATGGGGCCCGTGAATCTAATTCCTTGCTGTACTGAAAGGGTCTTCTATAACTGGAAGTGGAAGATTTTGTATAGGACTTGTGGTTAGTGGAAGATTTTGTATAGGACTTGTGGTTAGTGTGTGAACTGTGGTGAATTGTGGCTAATATGGGAAACTAATTTTTTATATTAACTGTATAATGTTACCAAAAATGCTTTACACATTGGCTTGGTAAATTTTTGATCAAGGCCATGGAGTCGGAGTCGGAAGGAATTTTGGTGGAGTTGGAGTCAGAAGGACTTTTGGTGGAGTCAGTCGATATATTTTTTACTGACCCCGACTCCGTATAAAATCTTAAATAGATACGAGCTACAATAACCAATAGATGTGTACACATTTTAGTAGGTTTACAGTTATTAATATATATTGAACTTTTATGAGGGAGTCAGAGATTTAAAAATTGACAAGTCGGAGCCTATAAAAATGTACTGACTCTGACTCCAACCTCAATATAAAATCTTGAATGGACACTAGCTACAATGACCATTAGACTTATGCTTAAATATAGGTAATAAGTCTAAAAATAGCCTGACGATTCACGTGGTGGTGATGAAATGTCTTATGATACCATTTATCATTTTAGTGGGTTTACCATTATTAATACATATTGAGCTTTTATGAAGGAGTTGGATTCAGAGATTTAAAAATTGAGGAGTCGGCGTAAGAGGGTTTGTGTGCCAAATCCACAGCCCTGGTTTTGATCCAGTGTATGTGGAAGGTACTGTATTATTTCTTTAATCCTTTGGCCCTGGAGCTGACATTTAAATTCTACCACACCCTTGAGGTAAAATATGAATATTTTATGAACCGGAAGTATAAGAGTATGAAATACAGGGCATTTTGTGAAGGGAAAAAAGTGGAGATTTTGGAGACTGTCTCAGAAAATTTAGTAAGTATATTTGTTGACTAAATACGTGAAGTATGGTCAGTGGGTGTTGGTGATACTTGTGTCATATATATATGGCATGAGCGATGGCTGAAGGTTAACTTGCAGCTCTATAAATAGACAATGTAAAATTTATGTTTTGGACAGTACTAAAATTGATGTTTCGGACAGTAAAACCTGTGTTCATTGCATACCAAAATCCGCTTTTACTGTTCATGTCATGGCACAATTTTTATATAATATATTGGTGCACATGGGACTGAGTGATTAGTTCTCTTCTTGACACTGAATCACAGTATTTTTGGTTTCTCAGATATTTGCACGTGATTATTCAGAATATAGTGATGATTTGGGGACACTGGCAAGTGTAGTCAGTATAGTGCCTAGATTGTGGACTGAATGATCTGGGGTTCCATTATGGTATGGCCAAGAGATTTGCCTGTTTCCTGGAATTAACCAGACTGGCTGTGGGGTCCACACAGCCTGCTAATCGATTTCCACTTGAATAAAGTGGGTGGGCCAGGAAGCCGGTCGCACCCATTGAGGACTGAGGTGATGATAGTCATAAAACAGGCACAAGTTACTATTGCTTTGTATTTGGGATGTCCCATGCTCAGAACTGTGGCAGGGACTGTGGCCGCGCTGGCAGAAGTATTTTGTAGTCTCCCACTGTCAGGTGCGCACCCTGAATTTTTCCTTGGGAGATGGTTCCTGACCCTGAGGCTATATATAATTTATGTATGACTTTAAAAAGTATGTTATAAAAATCATGTTGTAAGTACAACATAACGCTGTCTGCAACTGCATGTATATACATAAAAATATAACTACATGTTCCATTACTCAATCATAGTGTCCAATCTTCTTGTTTTTTCAATTTATTAATTTATTTTTCAAATTTCTAATGTACTAGTCATCAGCTGATTTCAGTGGCAGATTTTGGCTGAAGGGGATATCACATATAATGTTTGATATAATGTCTACAAAATCTGTATTTTTAAATTTCAGTTTTTGGGGGTTTGGGGAGGCTGCAGCCCAGCAGCGTCCCACCTTGGGTGTGCCCTTGCCCGTAGTCATTCTTGGCAAGCTGTGAAATACTTTAAAATAGGTCATGATCACTTGCATGACCCTTCCAGTAAAATATTTGGTGATCGCCATACTGTAAGTGCAAAGTTCAGGGTGGTCTGCAAAGTGTTATGAATTAGATGAATAATTTCACAAACTGTATTGTGCTGTTGAGGTCAGACTGCTGCTGACAGCCAGGGCTGTGGAGTTGGAGTCAGAAGGAGTTTTGGTGGAGTCAGAGTGGGAATCGGTAAAAATGTACCGACTCCAACTCTGACCTCGATGTAAATTCTTAAATAGATACTAGCTACAATAACCATTAGACTTATGTGTAAATATAGGTTGTTAGTCTAAAAAGTAGCCTAATGATTCACGTGGTGGTGATGACATGTTTTATGTTACCATTTACCATTTTAGTAGGTTTACCATTATTAATATGTGTTGAACTTTCATGAAGGAGTCAGAGATTTAAGAATTGAGGAGTTGGAGGTTTAATGTACTGACTGCACAGCCCCACTAACAGCAGCACATGTAGCGATAAGATGATAAAAGCTCCGCACCTACAGATCATTAATGACGAAATATGTGTGTTGGTCTTGAAGCTGTGATAATTTTGATGGTTGAAGTTTGTCACAGCACTATTTATTTATTTATTTATTTATTTATTTATTTATTTACTTGGTCATAAATTCTTTCATTTCCTTACTGAATGGTGCTTTAACTGAGATCGGGTATAACTGATGTGAGAATGATTAGCAAATGGTGAACTAGAACGGATGCAGAAGAAAACAGTTATGGCCTAGTTTAAGGTATTTTGCTGTACGAACTGAGGAGAAAGAAAAGCTATATTAACGTAGCCAAGTTCTAGACCATGAGTTGAAACTGGGTCTTTTTTAGTATGAAAACTGCTTAAAGATTCAGCTGTGGCATTCTAGTAAATGAGATATGAGGGCACATCTAGCAGTTCCCAGACTGAGTCAATAACAAAATGCATACTTGCCTTTGTTATTGGTCGCCTGCTTCAGATGGCCACCTTCCAACTGGTACAGTGGGTCGAGTGTTTCGGTCACTGCCAGAAGCACTGCACATGCAGAATGTTCAACAATTATTTCCGATTGTTCTGCAGAGGGGACTGCTGTTTGGCTTTGGGGTCATAACAGTAAACCCAAGTGTTCCTCCTGTTATGACCTTCAAGAAGAATTTTGGTCATTCCGACTTTAACAGTTTCTTGGACAAAAACCTGCTGCTGTTGCTTATTGGAGAGCAGTCAAGGCACAAACTGCAGGGACATTGACTGCATATCCTGTCTTGCCTTATAGTTCACTGGTGTGTTCCATATAGGAGGCATAAGCTGTGCCCATGATCTCAGAAATTATACTTTACTGGTATTTGTTGATGACGATGTGAACTTTGTGACATTGCATCTGTGCAACCTGTGGAGGGACAGTCTGAACACATTTGGCCATCATCGAAGTTTTCCCGTGTTTGAATCGAGAAAATTATTTGAAAGTCTGTGTTCTCTGTGTAGCATTGTCACCTATAGCTGTTTTGAGCATTTTGTGTGTATATGATGCAGTTTTCCTCAGTTTTTTTTAACACAGATGCAATTTGGGCATCCAAGTATGCACTATGATTGCGTGACCAATGTGCATGTATGTACAGTGAAACCCTGTTAAGAAAATTTTGAAAATTCTAAGAAAATCCTACTTCTTAAGTGGGAAATTTCTTAACAGTGTAATTTTAATGAAATGGGAGAATTTTGGTGCTTTTTTATCCTGACTTGTTAGGCAGCAAATTTTCTTGACTGGGTTTTTCTTAAGTGAGTTTCACTGTATATGCGTGCATACATTCCAGGGATCCATAAATGTGTCACAAAGACAATAAATAGGATGTGGGACAAATCATAACTACACAAATATATGCAATTTTATAGTGTAAAATACTATAAAAATTTCTTAAACATAAAAAATTCGCCAACAGTGAAAGGAGTGTGCATTTAAGTATTTTCTTAAGGCTATATTGTATTTTGCATTTTCATTTTTAAGGATTGTTAGACTGTGTGGTAAACTGCTGAAAATTTTGATGCTAGCATAAAATGTACTTTCTTGAAACAAGGTAGGTTGGGATTTTATATGAAGATGGTGTTTATTCCTTGTATTAATATTGTGTACAGACAAATTTGTTTGAAAATGTTTCTGATTATTAATAAAGAAGTTCATAAATGAAAGTATATATTGGCATTGAACAGTTAGAATCTCTTAACTGTTGTAGATAGACTTCTACATGAAGTTCTGTGTTGTGCACCAGCCTTAATTCTGATGTGTTTCTTTTGTTAAGTGAAAATCTTCCCACTTTTGGAAGAGCTATCCAAAAAAAACTATTCCATATTTTATAATGGAATGAAAGTATGCATAGTAAATTGATTTGACGGTGTTATTCAAATGTAGGCAGCGTTCATCTTTATGTCCAGACAGGAGATAGGAAGACAAAAGTTTGGAACATGATGGTGACAAATATTCCTTGACTTGTAAATGCAGTTTTGATTTGTTGGTGCCATTTCCAAATACTTGAACCTTGCCGCATTTTCCAAGGAATTATTAGTTGTATTTTGTTTTGATTTTGTCCTGGACTGAGTTAATGATACATGAACACAGCAGGTTCGTCAGAAAATAAGGTCCCGTGTTTTATTTATGTGAAACAGATGATCACAACAAGCTATTAATTTGTTTGCGTGAACCACTAAGTGACCAATTACTTCACCGGTGCAAGAAGATGACGGTAACTGAATGTGTGGACATCAGCAGGGGTGAGCACTCTTATCCTATTTCTGTGGGCACAAAAACACTGAACCTGCAACATCCAAAGCTAGAGTGTAGCCGCGCGTGGTACAAATCTGATATCCATCTAAGAAATGCAGAAATGGTGCCGTCATTTTGCAAATGGTCCGTTGAGCATCATGGGAGAGGACAGAATTGGCCCTCTGGTAAAATCAAACACATTTGTCAGTGGCATCAACAAAATGGCACAGGCAGACAGAGTTGTATCACTTAAGTAGGTACAGCTGGCACTCAGCTTCCCACATGTCCATGTTTGGTACATCATCTGTGAACATCTCTATGATGTGCCTGAGAGGCTGGTATCCAAACACAACCAAGGTTTTTACGTGTCTGCACTTCCATTTGCCTACAAAGCAGGGGAATTTAGGTATGCAAAAATGACACCAATTTAGTTTGTCATTCCTTCATATTTTGTATATTTTCTTGTCTTTAATAATGTGCTGATCCACAGCAAGGACGTGTTGATAGTTTTACTTTGGTGGTCTTTTCGGTGTGTGTGTGTGTGTATGTATATGTGCGACATACAATCTTCTACCATAGATTTTTGTGACGGCAATTAAGGTACGTATACGGACACATTTGCCCAACAGACGGTGGGATGCTGTACAGAGTTGCCTATATGGTTCCAGATTGTGTACCATAACGTATTCCGTCCCTTGAAGTATAAAGGGCCAGAGTGCTAAATAAGTGGTTGATGTGCGAATATACTAGACAGAAACCAGAAGTAAAATGAGACTGTCTCAATGTTACGACCACAGGGTAATATTCTCTGCAAAATTCCGTAACTTACAGACGTTACAAATGCAAGTTATAATCATTGCCGTAAGATGGGAGAGCAGTGACCTTGCGCTGTCTGAAGGAACGTCGTCACAATGTCGGAGCAACAACGAACTGCTCTATCATTCACTTAAATGTCGCGTAATAGCGTTTTTTTAAGTGGACGTTATACCCGCAAGTTATAAACATAGCCCCAAAATGGCAGAGCAATGACATTGTGGTGTCACAAGGAACGTCGTCACACGATGGGAGAGCAATGACGTTTCGCTGTTACAAGGAATGTCGTCACAAGATGGCAGCGCAATTATGTTTCGCTGTTACTAGGTACGTCGTCACAAGATGGCAGAGCAATAGCGAAGTTCTATCTCATTCTCCATTTTGATTCAGTAACGTAGCTGTACTGCGGCATACGGAGGCATCGAGTCGCATGTGAGCGAGCGTCTGGATGTGTTCGGTGTGTTGGTGTGTGTTGTGTGCTGTGGTGGGACGAAAAAAACATGGTGATAAAGTGACGTCTTCGCGTGATGGAGGGCGAGGAACCTGTTGCTGGTATGTGGGGTAGTGTGCAGTGAAATATAATTTTTATGTGTGCTGTTTTGTTGGTGAAAACAATGGGTAGTACATTTAGTACGAAGAGTGAGTCTCCGCCTGCGGAGACTGCTACCACGAAGACAAACAATGTTCGCTCCAGCATCCGCGCAAAACAGCCGATGCCCGATGCGAATGAACTAGAGAGAAGGTTCACCAAAGTTTTGGTACGTATTAATCAGAAACTGCTTACATTTTATCGCTTTTTACAGGAAAGGTAGCACGTGACTAGTCAAATGCGGGCCATCTGTGCAAGTATATGTCACGTTATTTTTGGAACTTGCAAACGTGGTTGAAGTACCAGTATTCTAAAGTGATCGATGATGTAACAGGTATGGCAGGCGGGTTTGCTTGGGCTCTGTGGAAGATAGGAAGGAAACTTGCTGACTCGTATGGTTGGACTGAAAGAACGCCGTTTTTGGAAGAACAGAATATAATTTTATTTGTGGTCCAGTGCCTCTGAGATTACACTCATGAAACGTAGCGTATTTCATGAGTCAGTGGTAAATATGGAATAAGGATATGGTCATAACGTTTGTTTGCTGTCCGACGTATGACATTACATTGCGTTGTATCGAGATTGACAGCATCCAGTCTGCTTTTTAATCCACTGCTTTCTTAACAGCATAGGGCAATGCGAGGGTTGCTGTTAAAGCAGTTGAAGTTATATATTTCAGTATTTGTTTTTTTACTGTGGGCATTGTTAACCTAAAATATGCGTGGAAATGTACAATATAAGGTTGACTGCAAGAGGTGCAATTTGTAGGCGTCACTGATAGGCTGCTGCCGTGGATGCCAAGTGGTGTATATGGAGAGTGTAATTTTTCAGAATTCTGCTGGACGCTACTTGAGGAATCCAGTGAATTGGATTCAGCATTTGAAGCTTTGGTGTGAACCATCTAGAAGGGCAGCCGCAACGGCGGTTATTTTTCTGTTCCCGTCCCGCCTCTGCCGCCCCCTTTCCCAGTATTCAGTACAGCCCTGTGTTTAGCTGTTTAAGGCCCAGTGGTTACTATACGTACCACCAGGTTTAACATTCGCAAATTCTACGTTCTGCCCACACAGTGCATTTATGTGTTTTGTGTGGATCTCAGAACAAACAGCGATTATTTCCCTATACAGCATGAACTGACTGGTTTTTATAACCGAGACAGAGTGTGTTTACTGCGCGGTACGAGCCGAACCTATACTTCTGGTTGATCGCGGTATTTAAAGGGTGAAATGACGTAGGTAGTTTGCTCGTTTCTCCTTGTATTCGAGGGGAGATAAGAAAATGTTCGCTTCGCGTCTTTTAACTTGGAAGGATAATATTGAAGTGGATTTTCAAGAATCAAGAGGGAGGAGGCATGGGCTGGATTGATTAATCTGGCTTAGGATAAGGACACGTGGCGGGCCTTTATGAACACGGTGGTGAACCTACGGATGCCACAAAATGCTGGGAACGGCTTGACTAACTCAGGCTCGGTTAGTTTCTCAACAAGGACTATGCTGCATGGAGTTAAGATGCCACATTTAACGCGCAAGTTACACAAGTGGATCGTTGATCATTCTTTACTTGTTTAAGCATTTTAAATTTAATGTTTTTATGAGCAATAGGCGTGCATGTAAATATTTTAGCAAGCGTTATGAACAATACAGAGGTATGTTAAGTTTTGACATTCAGGTGTGTGATTTTTATATGACATGACCACATGCTTTCAGGTGGTTGGTTGTGTGTGCGCGCGTACTTGTGCGCAGTGATGATGCGTTTAAAAAAGTATGTTGTAAACAGAAAGTGATGTTTTAACAGGCTTGCGGTGTAAGAATAAACATTTGCTGAGTTTAACTTTGTTGTTGTTGCTGTTAATCGAAATATCTTAATTTATAGGCAGCTACGGTATAAGGTGTTTCAAAATGTTTAATCTGGACGGTGTGTATGGTATTTGAAATACTTCTGGCTGTATGGTTCAGTTGGCAGTCTTGACTTTATTGTTCTCATTTAATCAGAGTAGCGTACAAAACCAAGTATTTCTTGCAACACCCTGTATAATTCTTAGTGTACTTCTAAAAAAAATAATCACAGTACACATACAAGAGCATTATGTATGTGCACGGGCGAGCGTGCGCCTATGCAGTTTCTGAGCCACTTGACGGATTTTCGTTAAACTTGGTATGGCCTTTGTGCTCTTGGTGGCCCCCCCCCCCCCCCCAAAGTAACGCACGTATGCACGTGCTTTGTTGAGTAAGCGTTCGCAGTGTTATTTTTTTTTTGTTTCAAAACTTGTTCGGTCCTTTTCTGGTGAGTCAGATTCGTCACCTCTGTTGTTTAAGCCGAACTTCCAAAAGTTTTTGAGTTTGTCGGCGTGTCTCCAAGTGGGACACTGTTTGGGGGAAGGGGGAGAACTGCGTATCTGGTAATAGCACCCGAAAATTCACTGGTGTGTAAAAATGAGGTCCAATGCTGGCCAAGATCGTGGTTCATTTTGAGTTTTGGGTACGACAGATATCCATAAAACGAAGGGGGTTGGGGTAGATAAGCTGGCTATGTATAAAAATGACAAATACTTGTACTGTTGAAACAGTACTATTTCAATGATTCAGTCGACACAGATTTCAGGGGTAACAAATTCCTTTTGTTTGCAACGTCTTGAGGCTTTTGTACCAAAGCCATCATCGGTCTAAACCGCTGTAAACGCGTATTAACCCTTTAAAGACGAAGCATATCTGTTTTATATATAAGGAGGTAGTCCGTACCGCGCAGTAAACACACCGTGTCGGTTATAAAAACCAGTCTCTTAATGTTTTATAAGGCAAAAGTTGCTGTTTGTTCTGAGACCCGTACAAAACACATAAACGCAATGTGGGCACCACGTAGAACTTCTGAATGTTAAAGCTGGTGGTATGTAAAGTTACCGCTAGGCTTTGAAAGGTTAAACGAAACCTTATCATATTATTTACTTAATATAATTTAATGGTTGTTTATCCTGATAATGGCTTCGGTATAAAAGCCGAGACATGTGGGTGTTATAAATAGAATGAATTTTTTACCAATAATTTTATGGCGACTGAGTCGTTAAGGAATACTGGTTTTATATTAGAAAACGGAACGGGATGCCACAAGCTAAACAAAACATTTTGAACATTTAAACGTTTTGTGATTAAGGTGTATTCTTAAAAGTAACACGTGGCCTGTTGGATATTCAAAGTGACGCGTGACCCATACTATGTGTTTAGTGTCTCGTGGTTGACAAAGAACCACAATGTTTCGGAAGCTGATTCTGCTCCCTTCGTGAGGGAAATATATTAATACTGTTGTGTGCAGTTAGGCGGAGTCAATCCGAAAATGGAGATTGACTGTGTGCACTGTAGGGAGCTAAAAAAGAGAGGTGTTTTGTTTCACGACGTTGGCAATTGCTAATCGTCCGTGGTGGATGAATGAATGAGTATGGAGCAATGGTAGAACGATAGTGACAGGGGAAACTGAAGTACTGGGAGAAAAACAGTATACAGTGTCGGTGGTAGATGAATGAATGGGTATGGAGCATTGGTAGAATGATACTGACAGGGGAAACTGAAGTACTGGGAGAAAAACATTATACAGCGTCGGTGGTAGATGGATGAATGAGTATGGAGCATTGGTGGAATGATACTGACAGGGGAAACTGGAGTACTGGGAGAAAAACATTATACAGCGTCGGTGGTAGATGAATGAATGACTACGGAGCATTGGTGGAATAATACTGACAGGGAAAACTGGAGTACTGGGAGAAAAACATTATACAGCATCGGTGGTAGATGAATGAATGAGTACGGAGCATTGGTGGAATGATACTGACAGGGGAAACTGAAGTACTGGGAGAAAAACATTATACAGCGTCGGTGGTAGATGAATGAATGCGTATGGAGCGATGGTAGAATGATACTGACAGGGGAAACTGGAGTACTGGGAGAAGAACATCATACAGCGTCGGTGGTAGATGAATGAATGAGTGTGGACCAAAGGTGGAATGATACTGACAGGGGAAACTGGAGTACTGGGAGAAAAACATAATACAGCGTCGGTGGTAGATGAATGAATGAGTATGGAGGGATGGTAGAATGATACTGACAGGGGAAACTGGAGTACTGGGAGAAAAACATTATACAGCGTCGGTGGTAGATGGATGAATGAGTATGGAGCATTGGTGGAATGGTACTGACAGGGGAAACTGGAGTACTGGGAGAAAAACATTATACAGCGTCGGTGGTAGATAAATGAATGAGTATGGAGCATTGGTGGAATGATACTGACAGGGGAAACTGGAGTACTGGGAGAAAAACATTATACAGCGTCGGTGGTAGATGAATGAATGAGTACGGAGCATTGGTGGAAAGATACTGACAGGGGAAACTGAAGTACTGGGAGAAAAACATTATACAGCGTCGGTGGTAGATGAATGAATGCGTATGGAGCGATGGTAGAATGATACTGACAGGGGAAACTGGAGTACTGGGAGAAGAACATCATACAGCATCGGTGGTAGATGAATGAATGAGTGTGGACCAAAGGTGGAATGATACTGACAGGGGAAACTGGAGTACTGGGAGAAAAAACATAATACAGCGTCGGTGGTAGATGAATGAATGAGTATGGAGCGATGGTAGAATGATACTGACAGGGGAAACTGGAGTACTGGGAGAAAAACATTATACAGCGTCGGTGGTAGGTGAACGAATGAGTACGGAGCATTGCTGGAATGGTACTGACAGGGGAAACTGGAGTACTGGGAGAAAAACATTATACAGCGTCGGTGGTAGATGAATGAATGAGTATGGAGCAAAGGTGGAATGATACTGACAGGGGAAACTGGAGTACTGGGAGAAAGACATTATACAGCGTCGGCGGTAGATGAATGAGTATGGAGCAAAGGTGGAATGATACTGACAAGGGAAACTGGAGTACTGGGAGAAAAACATTATACAGCGTCGGTGGTAGATAAATTAATGAGTATGGAGCAAAGGTGGAGTGATACTGACAGGGGAACCTGGAGTACTGGGAGAAAAACATTATACAGCGTCGGTGGTAGGTGAACGAATGAGTACGGAGCATTGCTGGAATGGAACTGACAGGGGAAACTGGAGTACTGGGAGAAAAACATTATACAGCGTCGGTGGTAGATGAATGAATGAGTATGGAGCATTGGTGGAATGATACTGACAGGGGAAACTGAAGTACTGGGAGAAAAACATTATACAGCGTCGGTGGTAGATAAGTGAATGAGTATGGAGCAATGGTGGAATGATACTGACAGGGGAAACTGAAGTACTGGGAGAAAAACATTATACAGCGTCGGTGGTAGATAAATGAATGAGTATGGAGTAAAGGTGGAATGATACTGACAGGGCAAACTGGAGTACTGGGAGAAAGACATCATACAGCGTCGGCGGTAGATAAGTGAATGAGTATGGGGGAAAGGTGGAATGATACTGATAGGGGAAACTGGAGTACTGGGATAAAAACATTATACAGCGTCGGTGGTAGATAAGTGGATGAGTATGGAGCAAAGGTGGAATGATACTGACAGGAGAAAATTGAAGTACTCTGAGAAAACTTTTCGCCTTGCCACTTTGTCCACTACAAATCCGATACGGATTTGCCTGGAATCAAACCCAGGAGAGTAACCGACTGCACCGTGGCGTGTAATGGACATAACAGAGTTACCATAGCCCGGTTAGTGTAGTCGCTAGACTGTAGGCTGGCGCGGCAGAGGCTGTAGTCTCTCCTCTCCACAACAAGCTACGGCTGCCTGTGTAACCCACCCAGCCACCTCTTCAGTGGGTAACGATGGTTGATTTTACTGTGGATAAAGCAGCCTAGGCGTAAAGCTGACCACTCATCCCCATCCTTTTCCAAGGTTAAGAATGCGTGGAACCGATTCTCCACTCCTACATACGCCTTCTTGGCGTGGACAAGAACTGATCGGCTTTGACCTGATGAAAGGAGCGGAATCAGCCCGCGAAACGATGTGACTTTTAAACAAAATGAGTAGCTGTTAAGCATCCAGTACACCATCGGTGCATGTTTCGGTCACATATTTATTTGATACAGTGGGAATATAACAGATGCGGAAGTGGTGGGGATTTCTGTTCGCGTGTGTTAACTGCGCTAATGAGGTGAAGTGCAATTTTGCTAAAGGCTGTCTCGTGTTGGCCTTGTGACCATTCTTTTGGAAAGGGTGCACAGTGTGCTGTTGTCTGCGAAATGAGCGTTACATCGAAGGTAATTGCGGAATCTTCAAGGTAATCTGCGTGTCTGAAGACCTGGCGTGTCACATTGGTCTTAGAATATTCACACTTGTACTGCCTAATCGCATAGTCCAAATATTTTCCGTATGAGCTATAATACTGTTGTGTAAAACACATAAATACGCAGTGTGGGCAGAACGTAGAATTGTTGAATGTTAAAGACCCAGTCCGTACCGCGCAGTAAACACTCCGTCTCGGTTAAAAAAGACCAGTCAGTTAATGCTGTATAGGGAAATAATCGCTGTTTGTTCTGAGATCCACACAAAACACATGAATACACTGTGTGGGCAGAACGTAGAATTGTGGAATGTTAAAGACCCAGTCCGTACCGCGCAGTAAACACACTGCGTCTCGGTTATAAAACCAGTCATTTAATGCTGTATAGGGAAATAATCGCTGTTTGTTCTGAGATCCACACAAAACACATAAATACACTGTGTGGGCAGAACGTAGAATTTGTGAATGTTAAACCTGGCGGTACATATAGTAACCACTGGGCTTTAAAGGTATTTCGTTACTGGATCGTATGAGTCAATGTACTTTGCATTAGTAAATGTGATGAGCAATATAGCATGCGTACGCGTGAAGTAATGTCTAAAGGCAAGTGTTGACGCATGTCACGGATAGGATATGACCCTGCATATAAACTCGGATACGAGAGAATTTTATCTAATTCGGAGGATTGAGGCGAAAGGGCTTCGTAAGGGAAAGTTGTTACACTGCCAGTAAAATTGTTTATATTTGTGATATATGGTCCACACTCGAAATGAGCGTCTCAGTGAATTAACCCTTTAAAGACGAAGCGTATCTGTTTTATATAAGGAATCAGCGCGTACCGCGCTGTAAACACTCTCCACTTCGGTTATAAAAACCAGTCACTTAATGTTTTATAAGGCAAAAGTTGCTGTTTGTTCTGAGATCCGTACAAAACACATAAATGCAATGTGGGCACCATGTAGAATATTTTTAATCCTAAACCTAGTCTTACGTAAAGTTACCGCAAGGCTTTTAAAGGTTAAAGTGCAGAATGATCGCGTTGTGTTCTTGAATGATGATGATGATGATGATGATGATGATGATGATGATGATGATGATGATGATAATAATAATAATATTATTATTATTATTATTATTACTACTACTATAAATTATTACTATTCCCGTTACTCCTAATGTAGAGAATGGGGTATCGGACCGTAAGCTCTGAAAGGAAAATGTAACTTCATTCCTTGTTTTCGGTTTTCTTTTCGAGCTGCCTACACGATTGTACTGTTCCAAGTTCTGGTCTAATCTGCAGAGGTTTCCAGTCCCTCCAGTCTCATTATTCCAATCCCTTTTCTTTCCTTAGCGTATCTCAGCCCATTAGCGTTTCTCCTCCAAACTTCCGCCGCAGTTTCTTCCTGTCGGGTTTTGAAACAAAATGGTTATAAACCGGCATTTACGTAACATGCAAAATGGTTAGGTTTGCGTGATTTCCGGTTTCCGTTGCGGTGTGAACGAAATCTGTGCTCTTCTGGGATTGTACGCAGAGCAGATTTGTAGTGTTTTACCGACGTTTTGGGACAACCTGTCGGTCCCATCTTCGTTGGTCAAGCAGTCCTTGAGGAATGTCTGACCCTTGAATATGGCACCGACAGATTGTTCCAAAACGTCGGTAACAGACTACAAATGCGTAAAATTCCAGATAATGTAAAATGATACATTTTGTATTTGTCATAGATTGTTGGCCGATCCCAGGGCTCGCGCTGTCTAAGGCGTGGGTCTGCGGCCGAGCGCTTGCTGGGATCGTGGGTTCGAATCCCACCGAAGGCATGGATGTTTGTCTTGTACAGTGTTTGTGTTGTCAGGTAGAGGTCTCTGCGACGGGCCGATCCCTCGTCCAGAGTAGTCCTACCTAGTGTGGTGTGTGTCTGAGTGTGATCAAGCGAAAATAAAACAACCTCGACACCTGCTGCGAACAGGTAAAAGAGGGAAGGACTACAAACACAGATAGTTGTACAGTAAACAATAAATTCACTTTACTTTTAGAGTCTGTCCCTTACATTAATTTCTTATTCGTTTATTTTGCTTGTTGTGGATGGAACAACCCACTCTTATAAATCCCCATACGTCACACACCTTTGTCAGTCACTCCCTCCCCTCCCCCGCCCATTGAGGTGGATCCAAGTTTAACCCCCACTGTGTTCGACATCGCAGTCACTTACGGATGTCATTCGTCCATGGTTGCATAGTCGTGACTCGTACTGTATGCTATATCAGGGCTTTAGTGGCAACGCCAAAGGAAGTGACGAAACGACAGATTGTGGATTGACATCATCTTCAGGAATTGCACCCGCAATGTCCGCCTGCCGAGCAAACTCCACGTGTTCATGACGGAGTTTCTAGAATTACTGGAGTGACGTGTACAGCGTACAAAGAATGGATTTCTTGTGGAATTGCACGTGAATTAAGGCTTTTGAGAATGGGAAAATTATTCTATTGTGTTTCTGTGTTAGTGTTACGTAATGTTTAGGGACTCCGGCAGCTGGATTGTGCAACGTAGGAAGACGCGAGTCTTGTTGTGTGGGATGTTTTATCCGTTCTCAGCGGAAGGCACAGTTTCTTAAAAATGTGACCCAACATATTTAACCCTTTAACCTTTTAAAACCTAGCGGTAACTTTACATACCACCAGGTTTAACATTAAAAAATTCTACGTGGTGCCCACATTGCGTTTGTTTTGTACGGATCTCAGAACAAACAGCAGCTTTTGCCTTATAAAACGTTAAGAGACTGGTTTTTATAACCGAAGTGGAGAGTGTTTACAGCGCGGTACGCGCTGAGTCCTTATATAAAACAGATACGCTTCGTCTTTAAAGGGTTAAAGACGAAAGGTAGTCTGTTTCATATAAGGACTCAGTTCGTACCGCGCTGTAAACACTCTGGATCTCAGTTACAAAAACTAATCTCTTAATGTTTTATAAGGCAAACGTTGCTGTGTGTTCTGAAGTCCACACAAAACACATGCACGCAGTGTCAGTACAATGTAGAACTTTTGAATGTTAAACCAAGTGCTACGCAAAGTACCCGCTAGGCTTTAAAAGTTTAAGGTCAGCGAGACAATGAAGGTGTGTTGCTGACGGGATAGGCGAGTCATTGAAATGACTGCTACCGTTTGAACGATCGGGTTTCAGTACCCAGCAGGGGCATAAAAATGTCTTCGCCACCATATCCCCGTCTGGGGCCCACACCTGTACATCAGCTGTCTTGATAGTGGGTGGGGGCATAGAGGGGGGAACGGAACTCCATGCAGCCTACGCTGCTGGTAGGTAAAGTATGGGGAAAGTGGATCACCCTTATAGTACCTACAGTTGTCGATTCACGAGAACAGCTTTGACCTTGGGTACAGGTAAGGACTACGGGCACTCGATGATCTGCTTTAGGTGGGAGAATATTATTAAAAGGAAAAGTAAAGATATATGATGGATGAGCTGAGCGACTGTTAGGTTTTCAAGAAGGACTGTGCTACGTGGAGTTAGTGGTTACCGTATGGGAGAAATGGTACACATGTGCTGTAAAGTACGTCTTTATTTTTTGACAGCCAATTAGGCATTAATCCAGGACGCTGTCTTTGTGGTGTCCGTCGGATATGCACACAATACGTTATGGCCTTAGCGTGTACCAAGACTGTACATTTTTAATAATTTTAAATTCGCAAATTGTCACTGAAAGGCGATCCCAGTGGCCGCGCGGTCTAAGGCGTAGGTCTGTGGCCAAGCGCCTCCTGGGATCGTGGGTTCGAATCCAACCGGGGGCATGGATGTTTGTCTGTTGTGAGTGTTTGTATTATCAGGTATAGGTCTCTGCGACGGGCCGATCCCTCGTCCAGAGGAGTCCTACCGACTGTGGTGTGTGTCTGAGTGTGATCAAGTGAAAATAAAAACCCTCTACACCTAGTGTGGGTAGGTAGGTAGAAGAGGGAAGGACTGCGAAACGAGACGACGAAATTGTCAGCGAAACCACGAGGTACTCGTCTCCTTGTTATAATAAGCATTTGTCTTCAAACAACAGAGAGGAAAGGGACGAGGTAGTTAAGTAAGAAACAATGCAAGGAAACGGAACATCACGGTGTCATCGCCGACTAGGATAATGTTCCAGCGTTTCATCATTAATCACCGCCGTTCTCTTGTGTGGTTTCAATCTGGTGGCCTTTCGTGTCGACGATTCAAAGTCGATTGTTAACTGTAAGGTCTGCCGGGGGTGGCGGTGTGTACAAGTCACGCGAGGTATGAAGGCCAGCGTTCCTTGCTGAGACGCCTGGCCCGTCAAGGTACTGCTTTGTTTTGAGTGTACATTCTGGTGATGCCGGCTTGGAACCGACAGATCAGGGGAAGAAAATGCGCTGAGTGTTTTCGAGAATAGGGTACTGCAGAAGATATTGGGGCCTAAGAGGGATGCAGTAACGGTGGAGTGGAGAAGACGACATAATGAGGTGCTTCATGATTTGTACTGCTCACCAAATATTAGCCGAGTGATCAAATCAAGGAGAATGAGGTGGGCGAGGCATGTAGCACGTATGGGGGATAGGAGAGGTGGATACAGGATTTTTTTTTGGGGGGGGGGGGGGGAGACCTGATTGGGGATGACACTTGGAAGGCTTAGGCATAGATGGAAGGATAATGTTAAGGTGGATCTTAAAGCGGTTGGGAGGACGTGGGCTGGATTAATCTGGCTCAGGATAGGGACAGTGGCGGCCTGTTGTTAACGCGGTAATGAACCTCAAGTTCTATGACGTGCGGGGAATTTCTTGATGCGCTAAGCAACTATTAGCTTTTTAAGAAGGACTGCTGTATGGAGTGAAATCATATCAAGGAAAGTTAGATGAGTGGGCCCTGTGGTACGTGTGGGGGAGAAGATAAATGCGGCCAGGGTTTTGGTGGGGTATCTGAAGGAAAAAAATCAATTCCAAAACCTAGGGGTAGATGGGAAGATAATATTAAAGGGTCCTACAGAACTGGGAGGAGAGGGCGCGTACGGAATTTGTCAGTTTGAGGGTAGGAACAGGTGGCGGGCTGTTTGTGGACGTGGTGAGGAACGTTCGAGTTCCACAAAATGTAGGGAACTTCTTGACAGCGCCAGAAACTCGTGGCTTCTTAAGAAGGATTCTGCTTCATGGATTTAGTTAATAACAGGGGTGTGAAAGAACGTATGATTTCGGGGAAAAAAATATTTTAAATACCCATTATTTCTATTAGATCGGATACTCTTTATAATGAATTCTTCATATACGGCCCACATTGTTGGTTCCCCCGTTCATTTCCATCTCATATCATCGTTTTGTATCCTTAGAATGCCAAAACCGAGGCATCCCATTTGGAAGCTCCGTTCTAATTGGATACGTGCGTTGTTCACTGTCAATGAAATGAAACCTTTCTTCAATTTTCCATACGAGTGTATTGAATATTTATGGTTTTGTAGCAGTGAAATTCCATCTGGCTCCGGCTGTAATGTGTATTTGCCTCGTGTGTTAAAGCAGCTGGAGCGTGAAGCAGTATTATAATCTCATTTGCTGCCGGAGTCGGGAGTGTTTCCATTCCACTGATGCCTCTTGATGGGTCAGGCTGTGGCTTACCGCACAAACCGCTATATGGTCACGTTATGTACACGTAATGAAGGCAGGTAATGCAACGTGACAGCGTCCACTTGTTAGGAAATAGCATTCCAACGCACAGTGGTTGTAGTGCAGAATAGCAGCGTCCTTGTTTGCCGCATGTGGGTAAATGCGCACTAAGTTATTAATCTTTATGCGCATGCGCAAAACTGCGAAAAGCGACTGTTAGCTTCATGTCCGTCTGTTCGTGCGCATGGAACAACTTGGCATCCGCTGGATGGATTTTGATGAAATTTGGTATATGAGGATTTTTAGAAAATGTGTCGAGAAAATTTCATTAAAACATGACAGTAATTACGTGTAGTTTACATGAAGACCTGTGCACATTTATGATAATATCTCGCCGAGTTCTCCTCAAAATGAGAAATGTTTCAGACAAAAGTTATAGCGAAAATCAAAACACACATTTTATGTTCAATAACTTTTTCCCGAAAATCGTGCCGTTTATGAGATAATGGGGAAAAATATGGTACAGCAGGACAGGCCACAGATGGCAATATAATACGGCGCATGCGCTTTGCATGCTGGATAACTAAGGCTACAGACACACACTCAGAATATGTAATACTTATTGCTTTTCCACGTCCACAGTGGTTACGCGAACGCGCCGCAAAGTTGCGTTATACGCACATGGCCTGTTTTGTCTTCTTTGAAATTTCGGTGCTCGTAAGCATGTAGACCTTAGTGGAGACGTTTGTAACGTGTGTCAAGATGCGACTAACCTTTAACATGGTGAAGCCGACAGAAAAATAATTTAGGTCAAGGTACTTCATGACTTGGTGGGTTTCGAACCAGGTGCCTGCCGAATAAAAGTGTGCATCGAGGTATGTCATTGAGTCACTAAGGACATGCCAGTGTGATAAAAGTAAAGCTGTCTGTGTCAGCTGCTTGAAGGCATTATAGGGGAATGGCAGTATTTCTCCAGTCATTCTTAACCTCGACTCTGGATGAAGATGAGTGGTCAGTTTCACTCCCCGGCTGCCTTACTCCGAGCGAAAAAAAAAACCGGTACACATGCGTGAGGCCCCATAGCCGGTGTGGGCTTCTGGAAAAGAGAAAGATTTGCCCATAACGGGAATCGAACACCCATGTCACTGTCGCTTGCCTAATTAACCTTTTAAAGCCTAGCGGTAACTTTACGTACCACCAGGTTTAACATTAAAAAATTCTACGTGGTGCCCACATTGCGTTTATGTGTTTTGTACGGATCTCAGAACAAACAGCAACTTTTGCCTTATAAAACATTAAGAGACTGGTTTTTATAACCGAAGTGGAGAGTGTTTACAGCGCGGTACGCGCCGAGCCCTTACATAAAACAGATGCGCTTCGTCTTTAAAGAGTTAAGGGGTGAATTTGAAGGAAGGACGTTAGGAAGTGCAAGATTGGGGCATTATCAGCAGTATTGCCTGTCAGAGCTGGTGAAGTGTAAGGAAAGCTTACGTCACTAGAGTCGGGGTCCCTGCAGCGTTGGCGTCGATACAGTATGGCGAGAAATGATATGCTGCAGTTTGTGTGGCTGCTGGTGTGAGGCAAGAAGAGGCGAGTTTTTTGCTTAAGGAAAGACATAACCTTTTTTGTTGTTGAGTCTTGAGAGGGCGTTCAGCCCAAAGAGAAAACAACAGACGTAGAGACGGAAGGGAGTAGGAAGGGTTTTGTGTACGTCTGGGTTTCCGTTGTGGCGCGAACACAATAAGAACCGGGCCGCCGGTTGACGTGACTCAGGCGCTGTACCACTGCAGCTTTTTAACCTTTTAAAGCCTAGCGGTAACTTTACATACGACCAGGTTTAACATTAAAAAATTCTACGTGGTGCCCACATTGCGTTTGTGTGTTTTGTACGGATCTCAGAACAAACAGCAACTTTTGCCTTATAAAACATCAAGAGACTGGTTTTTATAACCGAAGTGGAGAGTGTTTACAGCGCGGTACGCACTGAGTCCTTATATAAAACAGATAAGCTTCGTCTTTAAAGGGTTAAACGCAGTGCCACTAGGTTTAACGTTCAGCAAGACTGTGGGCGTATAACGTAACATAGAGCCGCGTTCGCATAACCATTCTTGCCATGGGAAAGCAATAAGTATTACATATTCTGAGTGTGTGTGTGTAGCTTTAGTTATCCAGCACGCAAAGCGCATGCGCCGTATTATAGTGCCATAACGTAACATAGAGCCGCGTTCGCATAACCATTCTTGCCATGGGAAAACAATAAGTATTACATATTCTGAGTGTGTGTCTGTAGGTTTAGTTATCCAGCATGCAAAGCGCATGCGCCGTATTATAGTGCCATCTGTGGCCTGTCCGGCTGTACCATATTTTTCCACATTATCTCATAAACGGCACCATTTTCGGGAAAAAGTTATTGAACATAAAATGTGTGTTCTGATTTTCTCTACAACTTTTGTCTGAAACATTTCTCATTCTAAGAAGCATTCAACGAGATATCATAAATGTACACGGGTCTTCATGTGAAGTACTCGCTTATTCTTGTCAGTTTTTTGGGGACGCGGTGGCGCAGTTGGTTGAGGCACTGCGCTACAAACCGGAAGGTTGCGGGTTCGATTCCCGATGGTGTAATTAGAATTTTTCATTGACATAATCCTTCCAGCCGCACTATGGCCCTGGGGTCGACTCAGCCTCTGACAGAAGTGAGTAAGGTAAGGCAAAGCAACCCCATTACAGGCCTGGACAGGCCCTTAGGTTTCCAGGAGGCAGAGGCTCCCAGATTTTTAGACAGTCGATACATGAAGGTCGTAAGGTAAGCCTTACGCACCGGCCGCCTGTACCCCCAGGAGATACTCCTGGCACTCATTTCTGTGTTCTGCACTTCTTTGATTATATATAGTTGCGCAGTAACTTCGCACTGACGTCAGTGCTTAACGTGTTGTGTCCTCTGGTGTCAGCTTATTTTGACATCACTCTGTATATCGATAGTTCAGTTTACCTGCATGAGTTAAAGTTCTGGGAACTTCAACAAAATGCGTCGCATGTGCGTAATTAAACATCACGCCAAGAAGACGCAGGGAGGAGTGGGGGATGTAACTTCCAGCGCCAATCATTCTTAACCTCGGCGTTATTTGCAGTTGCTTGGTCAGCGTCACTCCGCGGCCGCCCCCGCACCCCACCCCCCGCCCCCCGCGCGCCCGGAAACCTCCGTTTACTCGTTGGATAAGCGTTCGGGTGGCTCCCAGATATATTCCGAGCGCTGGGACGAAGAGAGTGAACTGTACCCCTGCCGAGAGTTCGAAGCCCTGTCGTTAAGTCAGTGGCACAGCCACTGTATAGTGCCTCAGCCGCTGTATAGTGCCTTTAACCCTTTAAAGACGAAACGTATCTGTTTTATATAAGGACTCTGTGCGTACCGCGCTGTAAACACTCTCCACTTCGGTTATAAAAACCAATCTCTTAATGTTTTATAAGGCAAAAGTTGCTGTTTGTTCTGAGATCCGTACAAAACACATAAACGCAATGTGGGCACCACATAGAATTTTTTAATGTTAAGCCTGGTGGTACGTAAAGTTACCGCTAGGCTATAAAAGGTTAAATTAGTATTAACCCTTTAAAGAGGAAGCGTGTCTGTTTTATATAAGGACTCAGTGCGTACCGCGCTGTAAACACTCCACTTTGGTTATAAAAACCAATCTCTTAATATTTTGGAAGGCAAAAGTTGCTGTTTGTTCTGAGATCCGTACAGAACACATAAACGCAATGTGGGCACCACGTAGAATTTTTTAATGTTAAACCTGGTGATACGTAAAGTTACCGCTAGGCTTTAAACGGTTAAGTGAGCAGTGGTTGCAGTGAGTAGGAAGGGTTAGGGAAGGCTGTAATCACTGGCATTTGAAGAGAATCGCTCGGCGGGTTTATATGGCTGTAGTGGTGTGCTTGTGTGTTTTTGCTAGGGGTTGGGTAGAGGTGCGGGGGTGCGTTAATGTGCTGTAGTGTGTGTGGAAACAGCTGGCCAATTGTCTGTTTTTTTTTTGTGGGTGTTTGTCCTAAATGGGATAACTGCGAGTGAAGAAATTGGCTACAGATTGGAGGGCCACGATTTGCTCGTTAGGAGGGGCAGAAATGTGTGGGTGATCAACTCTACAGAGTAGAGTGGCCGAGCTAACCCTGTGAAGACGAGTCCTTCTTGAATAGCTGATAGTACCTTAGCTGATCAAGAAATTCCCCGCATGTTATGCAACCCAAATGCTGGCATTCATAAGAGCCCACCACCTGTCCCTTATCCTGAGCCAGATCAATCCAGTTCACAGTCGAGTTCTTTGAGATCCATTTTAATATTATCCCCCATCTACGCCTAGGTCTTCCAAGTGGTCTCTGTCCCTCAGGTTTCACGTCCAAACCTTTGTGTATGCACCTTTCATGTGTGAGCGATTGGTGAATAAATGAGAATCTAATTAGCATGTTTGTACATTCGCATGAGTATTGGTGTTTATTTTTCACGTTTCAGATAGACATGTATTTTTTTTTAGTTTCTGTAATGTGCTAGTGGCTTCAGACGTTTCGACGAACATGCTGTGTGTTCAGACCCTACCACGTATAGGATGTAAACCGAAGTTTCTGTCACCAAGTAGTCGCATTCTCTTGAAGTTTGAAATGCGTGCGGTGTATACAGACGTGTTCCCGCTGGGAAGAGCTTTGATTTGTGTATTCTCCAGCCCCCCTTCCTCAGATTGACTTACTCCATGACGTGCTGCGTCTGTAAGTTTACACGAGTACAGTCTGCGTCGAAGTTTGTAATGCCTTCCTCTCGAACGCGGTGAGAGATAAGGATTTAATGTAATTTTGTACAGGACTTAAGAATGGGAGTCTATAAGAAACCCATGTGCGTAGAATGACGTAGCTAAAGAACGTGCGCGGGGTTGTGATTATAGCAGGGGAATTGGTCGCCGGGCGATTGTCTATGTTAATCGAAGGCGGCACATCCCCGTTGCGATGTTAAATACAAATGTATGTTGCAATCAGTAAACGCAACATGTTCGATAAGAATAAGACTACATGTTTCGGCTAAACATGATTAGCCATATTCAGGACTAATTACAAGAATACTTGAGGGGGTGTATTTTGAACAATTTAGTGGGCTTTAAGGGGTGTAATGCTGTATTGGGAAATATCGCAGTTTGTTTCGAGATCCACACAAAACACATAAATACACTGTGTGGGCAGAACGTAGAATTTGTGAATGTTAAACCTGGCGGTACATAAAGTAACCGCTGGGCTTTAGGTGTGTACATATATATCCTGTACGTACCGCGCAGTAAACACACTCCGTCTCGGTTATAAAAACCAGTCAGTTAATGCTGTATAGGGAAATAATAGCTGTTTGTTCTGAGATCCACACAAAACACACAAATACACTGTGTGGGCAGAACGTAGAATTTGTGAATGTTAAACCGGGTGGTACATAAAGTAACCGCTGGGCTTTGAAAGCACCTGGTCAGCGGCGGTGATTGCGGATGTGAGGTCGCATTTCGTGTTTTGTAAAGAGAGGTGCTGGATGGTGTATGTGCATATTGTTAAGTACTGCTCATTGAATTTAATGTACCTAACCTTGTGATGTATTGCCCCTACTGCACAGTTGTCTTTAGAGTCAGTATTGCAGTATTTACCTTCAAACCTCTGATGCATCCAGCTTGCTATACGTAATGAAATGGATCTTGACGTACACATCTGGCTTAAACATGTACTGGTAACTTGTTTTTGACGCCTCGTAGCCGTCTACATGGGTCAGAGACCTTAACCTTTTAAAGCCTAGCGGTAACTTTACGTACCACCAGGTTTAACATTAAAAAATTCTACGTGGTGCCCACATTGCGTTTATGTGTTTGGTACGGATCTCAGAACAAACAGCAACCTTTGCCTTATAAAACATTAAGAGACTGGTTTTTATAACCGAAGTGGAGAGTGTTTACAGCGCGGTACGCACTGAGTCCTTATATAAAACAGATACGCTTCGTCTTTAAAGGGTTAAGTTGGTAATACGCAGCGAGCTAAACAAGAAACTGGAGATAAAGGTATTCTGGGATGTTAGCCCATTCCGCCTGGTAAAATAGTTCCTGGGAACGGAGGAACGTAGGTTGATTTGAACCACCTGACGCGGTTGTGAGCTTGGCAATATTGGTAATGAATTGCGTCACCTTTCGGTCTTCGCGAAGTGTCTTCTTGGAGGGAGTGAGTGACCCTGAAGATGGAGGAGCTGCGATGCTTCGAAACGTCGGTAATGTCACATGACGCGACATAACATCCCGGAAGATACGAAGTGTTTCAACACCGCTCCAAGAACCGCAGATCTTGCGGTTTTCCTGCGTTGTATTTAACCCTGATATTCATACCGCCGGGAGATTTCCCCGGGTGGGTGAAGTTCAGAGCCTGTTACAGACCAAACCATGTTAAAAGCCCGAACGGATGCAGCTTGCTGCCTTCCTACCTTGGAGATTATCGGCGGAAATGCTGGTGTCATTGACGTGGATCATCAAGTGTGTCGATGAGTAGCGAGATCCGGATGAATGACCGGAAGGGTTGTTACGTCACCACGCCTTCCCGTAGGACATCCCTTCTGTATATTGCCTCCTGCTTTGTGGTTAGGTTAACGCAGCAAGTTTCGAGACAAGCCAAGTGTGCTGGACATGCGGGAGTCCATCTGTATGTATGCACTCTTGTAGAGTTGCCCCTGTCCACGCCATAAGGAGATTGGAGATGCAGCTCCAATCATTCTTAAGGGCAGTGGTCAGTGTCACGTCCCGGCCGCCTCACCCCTAGGACAGTCTGTGGCCAAAAGCATTCTGTTCACGTCAGCATGCGCCTCTGTGCAATTTTCAGAATGCGAGTGCATTAACCTTTTAAAGACGGAACGTTTCTGTTTTATATAAGGACTCGGTGCGTACCGCGCTGTAAACACTCTCCACTTCGGTTATAAAAACCAATCTCTTAATGTTTTATAAGGCAAAAGTTGCTGTTTGTTCTGAGATCCGTACAAAACACATAAACGCAATGTGGGCACAACGTAGAATTTTTTAATGTTAAACCTGGTGGTACGTAAAGTTACCGCTAGGCTTTAAACGGTTAATGGAGCACAAGTGGCGTAAGAAAGACATGAGATACTGGAAATTCCGCAAGCGCAATGGAGGCTAGAAGGTAGTGAACTTCTGTATTCGAGATTTCGACATTTCGTCGTCATCCATTTAAGACCATTGTTTCGACCTTTCGTGACTGATTCCGACGAATCGGGATGAGACCACGTGGTTGGTTAATCGGATTTCCCCAGTCTTCTGCTATTGCATAGATCACTCTGCGCTCAATCCTTCATTAAGTTACGTTGATTGCTTTTGTGGTGTGTGGCATGAGCTTCTTGAATAATTTAGTGAACTTTATGCTTCCAAAAAGTGTTTGGAGCTTATAAAAATAAACCTCCATGTCTTTATGCTTTTCAGCGTGTTTGCACGTTAATTACTGATGTTCTGTAAGTTATTTATACCAAGAGACGTATTGCACTGAAGATGAATATCAATGTTTGTGGCAGTTTTATGGGCCCCGGTTAATCACGATCATGGAGTCTGTGCTGTGCTGTGTTCTGTGCATATGATTCATGGTCTGTGGTGACTTTGTAAGCTGCAGGTGCCGGCTAATCGGTAACGCTTAGAAATGCAAATGCCACGTGTCTGTGTTGGGAGGAATGGAAATTGAATAATTGGCAGACGACAACACAAGCGTTACTGGCCACAATATAGCAGCGTGTGGGTTATTTTGTTTATGTTCATTTACTTATTAACTCATTTATTTATTTATTTCCTGGTTTATTGGTTGATTGTCGTAGTTTTGTGTGACTATGTGTAACGTTGACCTCTCATGGCCCATGACCGTGCTGTTACGTTGTACGCCATATGTTGTACTATTAGCCCTTTAAATACGAAAATTAAATGGAATTATATTTTAAGATTCAGCTCTTACCGCGCAGTAAACACTGCGTGTCGCTTATAAAAACCAGCCAGTTAATGCTGTGTGGGGAAATAATCGTTGTTTGCTCTGAGATCCACACAAAACACATAAATACACTGTGTGGGCAGAACGTAGAATTTGTGAATGTTAAACCGATTGGTACATAAAGTAAATATTCAGCTCGTACCGCGCAGTAAACACACTCCCGTCTCGGTTATAAAAACCAGTCAGTTAATGCTATATAGAGAAATACACGCTGTTTGTTCTGAGGTGCACAGAAATTACTGAAACGCGCGCTGTAGAATGTAGAATTTTATATAAATGTGCGTCAGCTAACGACTGGACTTTAAAATACAGTCGAACCCGCTTATAACGACATTGGTTTATGCGACACCTCGTCTATAGCGTCAGATATTCTGTGGTATCAACTCATCACTGTTAACCGTAACATTATACTCCTCGGTTATAACAACACTCGTTTATAACGACACGAAATATTCGGTCCCTTTCGTGACGCAGTAACCGAATTAAGTTGCAATCTGTTAGTATAGTCTGCATCGCATTCTATTTCAGTATAAGTGCACCACGTGGGTAACCGTAACGCCCTCCTAAGTAAGATGCTGTCCAGGTAATTGAACACGGTATTACCTGAATGGGGCGGGTAATCGCCCTCAAGAGCCATGCACACAGCGCAATGCGATACGGTGCTTCAGTTTTGTTCGACGAACCCCTCGGCTGAGCACACGGCGTTTGTTGAAGAAAGAGTAGTAAGTGGAAACCCCAGCTGCTCTTAACAGGGGTATCCATTTTGGTACTTAAAGGGAATCTTTCATGACGTTCTTTTGCGGTCAGCGTCCCTTGAAAGGCATGTTAACATTGTATTGGGTTAGTAACGGGTGTTTCTGTTACCTGTGTGTTATAAAGGTATTTGTTTTTATACTCTATCACATTGGTTTACAACGTGTGGGCCACTGACCCCTGGGGTGGAGGTGGTGGTGGTGGTGGTGGTCTGGTTTTTATTCCACTGGCCGTAAAATTCCGGTAACTTTGCAGCAGTTTTTGTACCTGCTGCCAGCTGTTGGTGTCCTCTCATACACCCTGTTTTTATCGTGATGAATATGACGCGAATTCATTTACAGCGATTCTGAGATTGTAGTAGTCTGTGTCGTTAAGTATTTACGGAATTACCGGGGTCTAGAAGTGCAGTTGCTACAGATACGTACATTATGACGAGTTTCGCCATTTGTAGATTATTATTATTTATTATTATTATTATTATTCGTGTTGCTGAATGAGGGAGTCTTTGGTGGGTTTGGCATAATACCTGGGCGACAGATACAAATTTTTGCGCCCTGTGTTGGCGAGGAAAATCTCTTAGAAAGGGGGGTCAGTTGGTGCAAGGCATAGAATTGTGCAGTTAATATTAGCCCTTGAAAAACTAAGATTAACGTGAATTATGTTTGAGATTCAGTTCGTACCGCGCAGTAAACTCCGTCTCGGTTATAAAAACCAGTCAGTTAATGCTGTATAGGGAAATAATCGCTGTTGGTTCTGAGATCGACACAAAACACATAAATACACTGTGTGGGCAGAATGTAGAATTTGTGAATGTTAAACCTGGCGGTACATATAGTAACCACTGGGCTTTAGGTGTGTACATATAGATTCAGTCCGTACCGCTCAGTAAACACTCCGTCTCGGTTATGAAAACCAGTCAGTTAATGCTGTATAGGGAAATAATCGCTGTTTGTTCTGAGATCCACACAAAACACATAAACACACTGTGTGGGCAGAACGTAGAATTTGTGAATGTTAAACCTGGCGGTACGTAAAGTACCCACTGGGCCTCACAGAGTTCAAATGAGACCTACAGAATGGCTCAGAGTTCTGTCCAGTCGTGGTTGTCGCTTTTAGCGATGGATAATTCTGTGTTCAGTTCGCTCAGTGCAGATATACACTTGACATCTCTAGAGAGAATTGCTGCCTTTAAGGAGTCACGTTGTTATGTAAGATAATTTCATTACGGGGCCTTCAAATGAGGTCTTGTTCTGCTAGAAATATGCACTGCTGCGGCCGGCGGAAGACCGTGCTTCTCTTGTGGACTGCGCTATATAGTACAGCTACAACGTGAAATCGCGGCCGCGATAGCTCAGTCGGTTTAGCGACTGGCTACGGACTGGACAGTCCGGGGATCGAATCCCGGCTGTGGCGAGGTTTTCCGCACCCGTCCAGACTGGCCCCGAGGCCTACCCTGCCTCTTGTGTAATGGTTACCGGGTCTCTTTCCTGGGGGTAAAGCGGCCGCGGCGTGGCGGTGAGCACCCCCCCCTTCTCCCATCCAGCGCCGAGGTTAAAGAAAAAGTTGAGCTGGATTTGTACTCCGCCCATGGGCCTTCATGGCCTGTTATAGTGTGAACTTTACGTTTTGATTTTTACCTTACGGCAGCTGCTTATAATTTGGCTTGGCTTCGGGTATTTTTCGGCGTCCCGCATAAGGGCCAGGAAGTGTTTGATATACGAGCAAATTCAATTCGGGGAGGGCTCGTTACAGGTCTGTCTCAGATCTTCAAATTAAAATGTAAGTTACATGTTTTGTTGAAATCTAAACGGTTTTTACGACGGTGTATAATATTGTGTGGTGATGGGTTTATGGACTATATCCATCGTGCGAAGAGTAAAATATTAAAAAGTATTAAAAAATTAAAATCACATCGTTTCGGAAGCTGGCTCTGCTTCCGTCCTCAGGTGAATGGAGGCGGAGAAGAACACCTACTCAGTTGGGCCCCTTAGACAGAGCTAGCCTCCATCACTGGATAACTAGGTCTGTCTAAGGGGCCCAACAGAGTAGGTGTTCTTCTCCGCCTCCATTCACCTGAAGACGGAAGCAGAGCCAGCTTCCGAAACGTTGTGATTTTAATTTTTTAATATTTTTAATATTTTACTCTTCGGACGATGGATAAAGTCCATAAACCCATCACCACACTACATGCTTTGTGTCGATATGAAGTTTGGTCATTCAGCCATAGTTTGAAGATATTTAAGAACAGGGTGCTGGAGAAGACTGTTTGGACGTGATAAAGATAAAATGACGAAGGACTGGAGAAAATTACATACTAATGAATTTCATATCCTCTCAGAGTGAAATGATGATCGGATGGGCCGGGTGTGTGTGGCTGTCACACGTGGATGGAGTGATAAATGAATACAGGATTTCGTGGAAATACTGAAGGTAAAAGCCTGCTGGGAAAAACTGAACGTGTTTGGTGGAATATTATTAAAGTGGATGTTAAAAATGGTATGTGAGGATGTGGACTGAACTAACCGTTTAAAGCCTAGCGGTAACTTTATATACGACCAAGTTTAACATTAAAAAATTCTACGTGGTGCCCACATTGCGTTTATGTGTTTTGTACGGATCTCAGAACAAACAGCAACTTTTGCCTTATAAAATATTAAGAGACTGGTTTTTATAACCGAAGTGGAGAGTGTTTACAGCGCGGTCCGCACTGAGTCCTTATATAAAACAGATACGCTTGGTCTTTAAAAGGTTAATATGGCTCAGGTTACGCAAAAATGGCTGGCTGTTGTGACCACGGTAGTGAACATCTGGTTTCCGTAGAATTAGTGGAATTTCTTGACCGTTTCGTAGCTGTTTCCCGCAGGCAGCTGGGCTGCAAATCTGCTGTTGAACATGGCAGCGAATGGCGTGATGTTATCCTTTTAAACGTCAGTGGTACGTTTACCCGTGTGTACCACCTGCTTTGCTATTAGAAGACTGTGCTTCGGACAGAGAGCTAGAGACAGAGAAGCGGTGGTTATTGAGAGTAGTAGTAGTAGTAGTAGTAGTAGTAGTAGTAGTAGTAGTAGTAGTAGTAGTAGTAGTAGTAGTAGTAGTAGTAGTAGTAGTAGTAGTAGTAGTAGTCTACTGATACTACGGGCGGTGACAAAATTTACTGCTCTGAAGGATCTCGGGGAGTTCCCGCTCGTCCTTCTGCTAAAGGTAGGCTGGAAACATGGTAAAGAGTTGGGAAGTGAGGAGTGTAAGATGATGGGAAACGGACTGTTGGGGGTGTGCGGCAGAGGAAAGAAGTTGAGCATTGGGGCTGAGTTTTGAGTTTGGAGGGCCGCACTGTGAAGAAATTTTGATAAATTTGGAAGGACAGCGTTTTGGGGGGAATTTTGACGAAAACTTGATTTTGCTTATCCAGTATTTTTATTTCTTACTGTTCCGACAGTAAACAGGAATTACTTCCCTAACCATTACTCGTCGGCTTGTCCTTATCGTGCAGACGCCGTGTTTTCCTGTGAGGTACGTGCTGAATTCGTGTACTCGTATATCGTTGAGATGAATCGCGCAGTTCGGAGGATCCGAATACATCGAACTCCTCTGTATTTGCCCACCAACAGCAACGTGCAGTTCACATTCCTTTTGACAACAGTTAAGGAATGTGTCTGGTGACGTGTTGGTGAATACAGTTCACGGAATTATTGCCGGTGTCATCTTTGTGTGTGGGCTCCGTGGTACTTGGGTGGGACATACCTGTGGGCCGCCACGGTGACCCTGATTAAGAATTAACAGGGTTCATAAAAGGCGCTGCCTTACAAGTCAGAATGCGTCAGGTTACTTCCATGGTACTTTCCTTTGTTTGATACAAACGTTTTATTGTACGGCTTTGGTTTCATCCCTGTCGAATATTGTCAACGAGTATGGGATGGGCGGGGAATGTAGAAACCATGAGAAATATGGCATACGCGCAAAGTTTCGTGGCCAAACCCGAAGAGAAGATTCCACATGGTAGACATTTAAGCAATCAGATGGAAGGGCGTGTATTGTGTTTATTTGGCACAGTGTTGAACAGGTGTCAGTCGTCGAAGAATGACTGCATGATCTGATTTTGTCATTCCTGGTATAATCCTTTGTCAGAATAAGTCCCTGATGATGGCACCTCGGTGCCGAAACAGGTAGTACTTTTATACTTTTGATTGTATTTTATTAAGTTCATAAGTGGCTTAATGTATAAATTATGAGAATATGCACGGTATGAATAACGAAAATCGGAAGCTACGAGTGCGTGCTGTAGTCGATGCAGCTGTTCACTGTTACTTGATACCGACTGAAGTTTTCAGTCCAGCACTGTTCTAATGGTAAAACAATCAGCAGTAAATATTCGTTGCCGAAACTAAATACAGTCGAACCCGGTTATAACGACGTCAGTTAATACGATACCTCGTTTATAGCGTCAGATATTCAGTGGTACCAATTAGTTCGTCACTTAACCATAACGCCATACTATTTGGTTATAACAACACTCGCTTATAACGACACAAAATATTCAGGTCCTTTCATGACGTTATAACCGAGTTCGACTGTGTTTGGTAAAACAATCAGCAGTAAGTATTCGTTGCCGAAACTAAACAAGTCGAACCCGGTTATAACGACATCGGTTTATACGACACCTCGTTTATAGCGTCAGATATTCAGTGGTACCAATTAATTCGTCGTTGTTAACCGTAACACTATACTATTTGGTTGTAACAACACTCGTTTATAGCGACACAAAATATTCAGGCCCTTTCATGACGTTATAACCGAGATCGACTGTGTTTGTGTGACTTATCTAATGCGTTCTTCAAAGTAGTAATACTGTAATAGAGGTGAAAGATTACACTGTTGTTAACCCTTTAAAGACGAAGCGTATTTGTTTTATATAAGGACTCAGTGCGTACCGCGCTGTAAACACTCTCCACTTCGGTTATAAAAACCAGTCTCTTAATGTTTTATATGGCAAAAGTTGCTGTTTGTTCTGAGATCCGTACAAAACACATAAAGGCAATGTGGGCACCACGTAGAATTTTTTAATGTTAAACCTGGTGGTATGTAAAGTTACCGCTTGGTTTCTCAAACAATGGTACGCGTACCGCTACTTGTACACCAACCATTGTTTAATGCTACGCCGCCTTGATAAAACATGAAAAGGATAGAAATTAAAAAAATAAGTAAAAGATAGTCTGCATATATTTGCTAATGCGCGGCATTGCTGGCAGCAATATATAATTTGTCCCTGCTGTTAACACGTTTTTAACCGTTTAAAGCCTAGCGGTAACGTTACGTACCGCCAGGTTTAACATTAAAAAATTCTACGTGGTGCCCACATTGCGTTTATGTGTTTTGTACGGACCTCAGTTTTTATAACCGAAGTTGAGAGTGTTTACAGCGCGGTACGCACTGAGTCCTTATATAAAACAGATACGCTTCGTCTTTAACCGTTTAAAGCTTAGCGGTAACTTTACATACCACTCGGTTTAACATTACAAAATTCTACGTGGTGCCCACATTGCGTTTATGTGTTTTGTACGGATCTCAGAACAAACAGCAACTTTTGCCTTATAAAACATTAAGAGATTGGTTTTTATAACCGAAGTGGAGAGTGTTTACAGCGCGCTACGCGCTGAGTCCTTATATAAAACAGATACGCTTCGCCTTTGAAGGGTTAAATGAGCCTTTTTATTCATATGCAAGAAGTGTTGGTGGTAAATTTAAATTGGTAAATATCATTCAGTGGTACTCCAGCGAAAGCAGAGTGCATATATATTTGGGAACTGTATAAATTGCCAGTTAGCCTGAAGTCTGTTCCAGTAAGGTGTGCTGTCGGTCTCAGAACATTAGAACGTTCATGGTGGGAATTCCTAAGCCGTTTGTGACTCTTATTGCACGACAGCTTTAGGAGTCGTAAATGTTTATTTTCAAACTGTATTTGAAAAAATGCGTTAAATTATCAAGGAGTGCTTGCTAACATTTCCTCTGGAGTAAAGGGATGGTATTAAGATTCGTTTAAGAAATATATGGGAATATGGAATGGATTTATTTGGCTCACACTGGGGACCACTTGTGACTTCGTGCGAGTACGGTAATTGAACCTTCAGGTCCCAGTAAAACGGCTGAAGTTCTTGAGCAGCTGAGTGACCATCAGCTTCTCAAGAAGGACTTCAAGCCTTACGACATCGAAGATTTTGACGTCGTGTAAAATGTATGAGGTTTTCCTTCAATAAAATTACGTTTTGCCACCTAAATAATGCATATGTCACTTGAAATAACTAAATACGTAGATCAACCTGAATTATGGATAAACATTCAGTCCGGACCGCGCAGTAAACACACTCCGTCTCGGTTATAAAAACCAGTCAGTTAATGCTGTATAGGGAAATAATCGCTGTTTGTTCTGATATCCACACAAAACACATAAACACACTGTGTGGGCAGAACGTAGAATTTGTGAATGTTAAACGTGGTGGTACATAAAGTTCGTACCGCGCAGTAAACACGCTCCGTCTCGGTTATAAAAACCAGCCAGTTAATGCTGTATAGGGAAATAATCGCTGTTTGTTCTGAGATCCACACAAAACACATAAACACACTGTGTGGGCAGAACGTAGAATTTGTGAATGTTAAACTTGGTGGTACATAAAGTTCGTACCGCGCAGTAAACACACTCCGTCTCGGTTATAAAAACCAGCCAGTTAATGCTGTATAGGGAAATAATCGCTGTTTGTTCTGAGATCCACACAAAACACATAAACACACTGTGTAGGCAGAACGTAGAATTTGTGAATGTTAAACCTGGCGGTACATAAAGTGACCACTGGGCTTGAGTGGGTTAGAAGATCGTCACTACATTACCAGTGTTTTAAGGTGTATTCACTGCATATGAAACATGTTCGCCCACACATTGACACCTTTTGTCTTCGGCAAGTTTCAACAAGGCAAGTCGCTGCAGGACGTGATGTGAGGCCTTGTAACACGTGGTGATGACAGATATGGCCCACTACCATGTAAGGAAGTACGGGCTATAAACTTTAACACCCCTGATTGTTCACTTGTGTAATTGAAAGCACCGGACTGGTATGATTTATGGGCAGCGTAACAAAGCAGTTGTGACGCCATGACGATCAGAATATTACAGTCGGAATTTAAGTGTGCCATGGTTGGTTACACTGGTTGAACTCGTCAGGCTTGCCCCAAGCTTGACGCAAGCCTTGTTACAAGCAAAAAAAAAAATGCATGCATGATTAATCAGCAAGTAAATAAGGACAGGACGCATTAGACCTGTTGAGAATTCGGCGTGTCTCAGTCGCTGTAGTGACTGGGAACAATCGTGATTAGATTTGGTGCAGAGGCATAATGTTTGTGTCTGCTGTAAAACGTTCAGACCCGCCCAGTCTACATCGCGGCGGAAGCATGAAATCACTGATATATTATAGTGAGAGGCTGCAAAATATGGCCGTGCACGTCTCGCTGAACATCAGATACAAGAAACACAACACTGGTCACTGTATTGTCTCTCACGTAACAATAGCACTGTGCTGCGGCAACACTTGACAGGTTTCCGCGGAAGGCAGAACTTTATGGCCTTCTCGGCTCAAAAACACGAGGGGCTGATGGCATGCCTGCCAGGGCTATGGAGTCGGAGTCGTGGAGTTGGAGTCGGTAAAAATGTACCGACTCTGACTCCGACCTCCATCTAAAATCTTAACTAGATACTCCAACTCCAGAGCCCTGATAGCTACAGTAACCATTAGACTTATACTTAAATATAGGTTATAAGTCTAAACAGTAGCCTGATGATTCACGTGGTGGTGATGAAACGTCTTATAGGTTTACCGTTATTAATACACATTGAGATTTTACGAAGTAGTGTGAGTCGGAGTTTTGAAAATTGAGGCGTCGGAGTCGGAGTTTTAAAAATTGAATCCGAGTTTTAAAAATTGAGGAGTCGGAGTCGGAGTTTTATAAAATTGAGGAGTCCGAGTTTTAAAAATTGAGGATTCGGAGTCGGAGTTTTAAAAATTGAGGCGTCGGAGTCGGAGTTTTAAAAATTGAGGAGTCGGAGTCGGAGTTTTAAAAATTGAGGAGTCCGAGTTTTAAAAATTGAGGAGTCGGAGTCGGAAGTTTTGTGTACCGACTCCACAGCCCTGATGCCTGCCTCAGTCTGCGGGGGATACTGGTTTTAAATTGCAAGGCCAGCGTTCCTAATTATGTGAACAGATGTGTGTATGTGTACATTGCGTGGTCATCGTAGTGTCCACGTCATTAAGGCGTATAGGGGGAGCAGAAGTGTAGCTCCACTCATTCTTAACCTCAGCACTAGGTGCGAGTAAGTGGTCAAGTTCACGCCCCGGTCGTTTTAGTCCCGGGTGAAGTAAGCCTGTTTGCCCGTTTAAGAGAAGGCTGGGTGCCCGCCAAAGGCGGTCTGGACGCAAAAGAGGAGAGAAACTGCCCCCCCCCCCCCCCGCGACCGTCCACGGCAGGTCACGGTGTCTACTCGTTCCAAAGCACCCATGGTATTTGGCCGCTGGAACACGCTGATCGCGGGTTCAATACCCGGCCCGTGTATGGCTGCATAACCGCACATTTGTGTACTGCGTGGGTAGAGGACTAGAGGCGGCTCGGTTCGGCAGGTCAGTCTTGCCAAATGTCCGAAACGTTCTTACTTTCGTCACTAAATCTACATATTAAGGGTCCATAGGTCATGATCCGTGACAGTTTCCGGAGAAAATGGTGTAGCCGTGGACATTCCTCTTCGCGTGTAGGAATATGGGCCGCGCCCAGCCTCCTGCTTGGACCATGTGTGTGTACATCCCTACACACACAGACAAGCCATGAAAAGCTGAACGACGTACAATGTACTCTGAAAACCATTGGGATATAAAACATGTTGGTAGGGGGTCGAGGGTCAGAGGAAAGGGGGGGGGTAGCAGTACAGTCTTTTTCGGTAGTGGAGTTGGCAGAAGGCTTCAGACTTTCTATCAGTGTAGCATCTGGTGAAGCCATTCGGATCTTACTGAGTCTGTTGTTGGCCGTGCCATGGCTCAGGCGGTTAGCCGCCGGCCTCCCACCGCGGAGGCCCGGGTTCGATCCCGGGCCAGTCCGTGTGGGATTTGTGGTGGACAAAGTGGTACTGGGACAGGTTTTGCCCCCGAGTACTTCGGTTTTCCCCTGTTAGTTTCATTCCACCCCTGCTTCGTTACTAGGAAAAGGACCAAAAGGAGTCTGTTGTTTGTCCTGGGAACGGGAAAGACGGCCGTCGCGGGCATCTAGGGCCAAGTTTATGAATAAGTGGAGCCATACCTCTGCTGCTTCACCTCATGACGTGGGTAGAGACAACTACTTTACCTTTTAGGGGTAGTTCAGCAACTCTATGAGTCAATCCGAAGCCGTCACGTCTATTGTAAGTTGACTGTAGGAGCCGTAGATCAGTACGTCGGTTGCAGGTAATGTTTCTGGTTAGGAAGAAGTTGCTGGTTCATGAAATTAGTAATTGCAGTAAAAAGTAACGCAGGCCTGGACAGGCCCTGAGGGTTGCAGGAGATTGAGGCTAGTAGATTTCAAGACAAAAGGCACCGGAACGTGGTAAGGTTGTCAGCCTTACGCAACGACCGCTTTTACCCCCGCCCCACCAGGAAATATTCCTGGTACTCATTTCTGTTAGAGGCTGAGTCGACCCCAGGGCCATAGTGCGGCCAGAAGGATTGTGACCCCCATTGGGAATCGAACCCGCGACCCCTTCCGCCTTGTGGTGCAGTGCCTCAACCAACTGCGCCACCGCGTGCCCCCAGTAACGGCAGGTACCGAAATGAATTGTGCGAAACGGTGACCATATTATACTTGTTTCTGGCTATCCTGGAAAGGTATACTTAGCCTTGCACAGTAAGTGTATGTTATACGTTTTGTTTGTACAGAACACGTAAGGGAAGCGTAAGGTACTTTTACGTCATGTTTTGCATAATTTAATTGCATTTAGTTTACGTTTTCTTGAGACACAATATATGTTTTAACACTTAGTAATCGTTTTATAACACAGAAAATGCCGTAATGAGGTGATAAAGTCGTCAGGATTAACGATGAAAGTCATCATTGCAACAGCAGTGTTTAAACGTCGTGATTAAGTAGAATTTCACCACTGATAAAACTGTTGAGTAACGATGTTTCTGTTCAGAGCGATCCAGACTGACTGTAGATTCCGCCCACCCTCCTGTACGATGGGTCCGGGAGTAAGTTGGCTGGAGCGTGAACTTGAGTCACTTTCATCAAGTGTCGAGCTTATGGTTTCGCTGTAACGTATATTTAACTTGGCGCGCTTCGTAAATAACCTGCTGAAGCCCACTGGTTACTGTATGTACCGCCAGGTTTAACATTCACAAATTCTACGTTCTGCCCACACAGTGTATTTATGTGTTTTGTGTGGATCTCAGAACAAACAGCGATTATTTCCCTATGCAGCATTAACTGACTGGTTTTTATAACTGAGCTGGAGTCTGTTTACTGCGCGATACGGACTGAATCTATATGTACACACCTAAAGCCCAGTGGTTACTTTATGTACCGCCAGGTTTAACATTCACAAATTCTACGTTCTGCCCACACAGTGTGTTTATGTGTTTTGTGTGGATCTCAGAACAAACAGCGATTATTTCCCTATACAGCATTAACTGACTGGTTTTTATAACCGAGACGGAGTGTGTTTACTGCGCGGTACGGACTGAATCTATATGTACACACCTAAAGCCCAGTGGTTACTATATGCACCGCCAGGTTTAACATTCACAAATTCTACGTTCTGCCCACACAGTGTATTTATGTGTTTTGTGTGGATCTCAGAACAAACAGCGATTATTTCCCTATACAGCATTAACTGGCTGGTTTTTATAACCGAGACGGAGTGTGTTTACTGCGCGGTACGGACTGAATATTTATATATAAATCAGGTTAGTCATATTCTTTAAGTTAGTCGCCAGCTTATGACAAGGGAGGATAGGTTTCGATGCCAGGTCAGTCCATGTGAGATCTGTGGTGGAACGTATGGCACTGGGGCATGTTTTTCTCCCAGTCCTTCGGCTTTTCCCTGTCAGTATCATTCCACCCATGCTCCATACCTATCTGCATCTACACGTTGCTCGTACCAGAAGGACAAACGGGCGAAGCCTTGGAACCTTCCAAGAAACAGCGTTGTGTCTAAAATGGGCGAGCAGTAGATAGAAAAGTAGTTTCCCTTATTCGTTAAACGGTTGACGGCGTCGACTTCAGTACCATGTACGTCTGTATGCTTTCTGCCTAGTCCAGTTTTACTTTATATGGTGGCACTGCCTGTTACGTCACTCGAGCTCTACGGACTGATACATTTCATACTGGATTATTGACGTCTGCTGTTATTGGTCAAGTAGTTGAGTAGTATTGATATTTGAGGTTACCGGTGTAATTTAGATTGATCACCACATGTGTCACAAGTCATGGTTCTGATAAAAGATGTAACATCACAGTGTGCAAATTTTAAGATACTTTTTCTAACGTAAAAATCAAAATGATATAAACTCGGGGTTTATGTAAGTAGCGACCCAAAGCGGTGTGCAGTTCCCGACGCGTGCAGCACATTTGTTCCTTCTCCAAAACGTTCAGACCGGTGTTGTTGTCCCCCAGCCCCCTGTTGAATGTGTACCGGGACCCCCTTACCCGGGTCGTGAAGCTGACCGGCTTGCTGAGGTTCAGAGTTAGTGGCGCGGACTTTTTTACCTTTATATTTATTTATAATTATAAAGGGATTATGTTGTTGCAGGACCATGTTTGTGCTGTTGTCACGAGTTCTTTAATTCCCTATTTCTGTGTTTACAAGGAGCCGATCCCAGTGGCCGCGCGGTCTAAGGCGTAGGTCTGCGGCCGAGTGCTTGCTGGGATCGTGGGTTCGAATCCCACCGGGGGCATGATTTTTTTTTCTCTTGTACAATGTTTGTGTTGTCAGGTAGAGGTCTCTGCGACGGGCTGATCATTCGTCCAGAGGAGTCCTACCGACTGTGGTGTGTCTGAGTGTGATCTTGAAGCCTCGATAATGAGGCCCTGGCCCACTGGGGGCTGTGGCGACGTGGAAAAACAGATGTTTGCAGGGATTGCTACGAGGTTGGGAGTAGAGTTCGCTGATGAAATTTTACAAGATTCTACACATATCTTATCTCGAGATACACCTTATGTACTGAATTTGTATCCGCTGGCTTCCAATCTCCCGCCGCCCCCTTATTTACGTTGTTAGACATTCCGTTATGCTGCCTTCCATCTCTCCATGTCTGCTCGAAAAACAAAATGCTTCTCGATATTGAAATTAATTATTTTTCCTCCATGGCGCGGGGGCCACCAGTGGGCCAGGGCCTCCTCATTATCGAGGCTTCACGAACACACTCAGACATATACCACAGTCGGTAGGACTCCTCTGGACGGGTGATCAGCCCGACACAGAGACCTCTACCTGACAACACAAACACTGTACAAGACAAACATCCATGCCCCCGACGGGATTCGAACCCGTAATCCTAGCAAGCGAGCGGCCGCAGACCCACGCTTTAGACCGCGCGGCCACTGGGATCAGTTGAAATTAATTATTCACTTTTATAAATTACCCAAATTTCAGGGGATTTGTAATTAATTTCTTGAAGATTCGGACGCCGATACGTGGACGATCGTATGTGCCGTTTCCCTTAAGAAGACCGAGATCCCCTTGTACGCTCGGGGCCACGATTAAAAGAACCGTGTGTCGTGTCGACTGACGTTCCAATGTCTTGCGCTTTTTGTGTTTCAAGAAACTTGTTTACTGAGTGTGCAGTACTTCAGCTCTAGAGACTTTGACCCTTCTGAAATTCTTTGCTTGAAGTGTTTCGAACTCTGTTCATGAAGACATCGCCTTTTTTTTTTTTTTGCTGTGCGTTTTAAAGCAAACAGATAATTACTGTGGACAACTTGTTATGTCAGCCTGCGGGCTACTACACTAGAGGAGCTGCGTTGTTGTTAACGTCTGAAGCACCTTGCAAGTGGCGGTACTGACGCGTGCTGGGTCGAGTGACATTTCTACGAAGATCTGTTGAATTTTAATTGTAATTGTTCGTATTCTACGTGCATAGAACTTAACAGTTGGAGGAATGCTGTAGATTTTTTGTTCGCACCTCACAGACAACACATTGTGCTTCATTTATAAATACCGATCAATGTCGTGTACAGAAATAGTGGTTCGTTCTAAGAATCATACTGAACGAATAAATACACTTGGTAAGCAAAATGCAGTCTTTAGTGTTACACTTGGCGGTACGTGAAGTTATCACTCGGCTTTAAAGACATGTTGAGTATCATACCACATAATGACGTTTTCAGGGGGTCAAGCTCCGTTGACCCTTGAAGATGGGACTGGTAGGGTTTCCCGAAACGTCGGCAACGAACTACCAATCAGCGCTACGTAACATCCTAGAAGTAACGAACGTCTTGTTATGCCCTTCTCTTAGCGTTTGATGGTAATTTCTAAGAATTTTGTCATTAGTGTGTGCTACATCCCCGGCATTTTTCATCTTATATTTTTTTATCGCCCTGATAGTATCTAATAGAGAGGACAAGTTCTGAAGCTCCACATGTTTGTCTGTTTTGTTACTGGCCCCCCCCCCCCGGTTGGGTCGGAGTATTGTGCACACCACCGCATCCACTTAGCAGTACCATTATATATTCCAGCGTGTGTCGAACACTGTAGAGGCAGTGATACCTCTTATACTGCAGTACGCAGGGTGTTACATAAGTACGTTCCGTACGTCATAAAACAGTAAATGTAGCGTGCTGATTCCGTTTGTCGTTTGTCAACATAATGCCACAGCTCGTTGCTGCAATTTTTCCCATCCTGGCACCAGTTTTTAAAATTCCATGGCTGTAGAAATCGGTCTTAACGCATTCGCAGCCATTCATGAACAACCGTTGCCACTTCCTGATTATTGTGGAATAGGCTACCTGTCAAGTGCTGCGTAAGCGGCCCATGCAAGTGTTCTGCTGCGTGTTACACCAGCTAAAGTGCTGCTACCTGGTGCTGAAAAGTAAAATGCTTTATTAACCCAGACATTATGGCCGAGGGTCCACTAACGGATTGAACGTGTCTTGCCATTTCAGCGACATTGTAGTTAGATGTTCGAAGTTGCACAGTAAATAATAATATATAATAATAATATAATATTATATATAATATATAATGATATAATGATATATATTATATTATATTATTGTTTATTTTGACTGCAAATCGGTTTGTACCCGGTGGCAGCGGTACTACAATAAGACACATCACAAAAAATAACACACCACACTCAAACAAAACTCAGCACACAGAATTACAAAAACAGTAAAGGACGTATACTGCACACAATAAATACAGTTACGATACAAATACAATTACAAGTACAGTACACATACAAATACAAATGCAGTTACAATTATCCTCAAGTTGATGAATTAATGCAATTTCCATAATTCACAGATGTTTATTCATCAGTTATTCTTTTTTGATTTCGTTTCTGTGCGCCTGAATGAATACCTCGTCAGTGTAGTGACTGGGATGTGGGGCTGGGTAACCGAGGAATCGTGGTTCGATTACCAGAATGGGCAAGACATTTTGTTACTTTTCCTAGTCATCCAGACCGGCTGGGAAGCCGACCACTCACGTCCATCTAATGCCGCGATTAAAAATGGAGCTATACCTCTACTCCCCCTATACGCCAGAATGGTGTGTACAGGTACGGGAACGATTACATTTTTACTAAAGTGTGTTTTTATTGAAGGTCCCCGCAGCAGACGCTACGGACGCACCGCAGCCTTGAGGCTTATTGTGCAACCCTGTGATGGAGCACCGGTGGAATGAAATTGACAGAGGAAAAGCGAACTGCTCGGAGAAAAATCTGCCCCAGTGCCACTTTGTCCACAACAAATCCCATATGGACTGACCCAGGATCGAACCCGGGCCTCTGCGGTGAGAGGCCGTCGACAAACCGCCTGAGCCATTGCGTTGCCCTCACCCTAGTGTTGCCTGCAGAAAGTGAACATTGTCAGGTCACTGTTTGCGATTTTACTGGGCCCGAACTGAAACCGACTGCGGCGTTGTGTAGTGCCGTAAGTTGAACCCTGATGGGTGGTGTTATCATCTGATGTGTTGCAACTGCGACAGATGAGCCGGTTGGAAACTATGACGTAAATGGAGTGTTCCGTCGCACAACTGCGGTATCATGGCGAAGTGTCAACCGGAGTGGCAGTGGGACGACCCGGCACAGGGCTGCGTTTGGTCCGAGTGTTATTGCGTAAGGTCTTGTACAGCGCTTTCTGACTAACTACATGGAGCAGAGGCCTTCTTGAGAAGCTAACAGTTTCTCTGCTAGTCAAGAAATTCCCTGCATTTTATGAAATTCGTACGTGGTGCCCACATTGCGTTTATGTGTTCTGTACGGATCTGAGAACAAACAGCAACTTCTGCCTTATAAAACATTAAGAGACTGGTTTTTATAACCGAAGTGGGGAGTGTTTACAGCGCGGTCCGCACTGAGTCCATATATAAAACAGATACGCTTCGTCTTCGAAGGGTTAATGACTTTAACCAGTTCGGCCTCATGTATAGCAATTACAACTGATTCGGTTGTGAACAGAAGTTTCTAACGTGATTGTCTTCGCCCTGGTGTAACTGTAAATTGACAACACACTGGATTGCCGTGTCTTTAGGTTTCGGTTTTGGGAAAAAATTACATCAGTGCTGCCACCTCTTCGCTCCTTTCTCTGAAAGGCCAGATACCAGAACGGATCTTCGTAAAGGGGTAGAGTTGTGATGAAAATGGGTCGCGACAGTTGGGTAGCCTGCTGCTTGGTAGTTCGTAAAAAAAGGGTGTAAACCTCACCGAACTCCTGATGTTTACATTCCTTGTGTCATTTGACTGTCCTACATTAAGGCAGGCAAGGTAACGTGTAAACGTAACACTGAGGCGCGTTCGCGTAACCACTGTTGCCATGGAAAAAACATTTAGCATTAAATATTCTGGCTGTGTGTTTCTAGCCTTAGTTATCCAGCATGCAAAGCGTGTGCGCCGTATTGTATTGCCATCTATGGTCTGTCCGGCTGTACCATATTTTTCCACATTATTTCATAAACGGCACGATTTTCGGAAAAAAGTTACTGAACATAAAATGTGTGTTTTGATTTTCTCTACAACTTTTGTCCGAAACATTTCTCGTTCTAAGAAGACACTGGGACCTTCGGGATCAGAAGGAAGTGTGTTAAACACAGTGTTGCATCGTCTTGTAGTTTGGTGTCCGGGAAATAAATATTTCAAGCACGAGTGCGGTAGTCCTCGTTAAATGCAGGAGCCACGTCATAATTCTAGACGCCAGGCTGACATGAAGCAGGTTACGTGTTCTGGGCCCACAAATGTTGACTTGTCTCATAGTACAAAACACTCATTTGCATGACCATGTGCCAGGGACTTGTGCAGCCCTGATTTTATCATCATCACCACCACCATCCCCTGTATGCAGGGTATTCACACTTACATACCTGAAACAAACCATGTTTCTACGGCACACAGTGCCGCAGCTATCCCGCGCGTACTGTTAATGGTGCATATAGCGCTGTCTGCAATATTAAACCCTTTTGTGCTTCTACATTAGCACTTCCCGCAGTATGTGTGCTGTGCCCAATATAGCTGTTTTCTGCAGTTCCTTGATATCGTGCTTTCCCGGTACGCTGCTCAAGTATTTTCTGAAGAATTTTGAAATGGTTCCATTTGCTCCTGTTATTTCTGGCGTCACCTGTGTTTTGACATTATTATTATTATTATTATTATTATTCTCTCAATCACCGCATGTAATACAGAGGAGTAAAGTAGATGTGTTTCAAGCACCGCCTAACTGCGTGTAACACTGTAATCGGCGGCAGTACCGCTGTGAGAACCCCGAATCTTGCGTGTGTAACTCTGATACGGATTTTTTTAATGAGAGTTCTCCGCGTGACGGAATAACAGGCCAGAAAGGCTGAACATTCCAAAACAGTTCTGATGTAGCACGATCCTTTGTTTTGTTTTCTTTGTATTTTTTATTCTCACGTTAGGTGATACGTAAAAACGCGTGTATTATAAAATGTTTACACAAGACAGCTTCTGATATGGACGGTTCACACGGGCCAGTAACATACCGGATTGGTTTGGAAATTAGTCAAGTAGGAGTCAAGTGTACAACACCGTCCTACACGGGACACAGTGACTTAGGCCTGTCTGGATCGAAGTCTTCGACAGTAGATGTTTGTACCAGGGCTGTGGAGTCAGAGTCGGAAGGAATTTTAGGTGGAGTCGGAGTCGGTAAAAATGTACCGACTCCTACTCCGACCTCAATCTAAAATCTTAACTAGATACTCCAACCCCAGAGCCCCGATAGCTACAGCAACCATTAGAATTATACTTAAATATAGGTTATAAGTCTAAACAGTAGCCTGATGATTCCCGTGGTGGTGCTGAAACGTCTTATAGGTTTACCGTTATTAATACATACTGAGCGGTTATGAAGGAGTCGGAGTTTTAAAAATCAAGGAGTCGGAGTTGGAGTTTTAAAAATCGAGGAGTCGGAGTTTTAAAAATCGAGGAGTCGGAGTCGGAGTTTTAAAAACTGAGGAGTCGGAGTTTTAAAAACTGAGGAGTCGGAGTCGGAGTTTTAAAAATCCAGGAGTCGGAGTCGGAGCTTTTCTGTACCGACTGCACAGCCCTGGTTTGTGTACACAGAACTGCACACATTGTAAAAAATGACATATCGCTGAATTTTAACCAAGAACGTGTGAACACCGTACTGGCCATAGTACCCATATTATTTCATTTATAGCTGCAGTTTTTTATATTTTGTATTTTAACATGGCGCATGTAGAACTGTTGTATTAATGTTGTATACACCTTTGTACTGAAGTCTCCCCAGAGATGGCGATTTGTTGCTGGAACATGTAGTAGGGTTCATGTTTATGGATAACACACACACACATACACACACACACACACACACATATATATATACACACACACACGGTGATTATAACCAACACACGCACACAAGCTTATGAAAATATATTATAAACGCAGTAATACCTCCTACGTGTTTCGGCCACTCATGTGGCCATCCTCAGGGAAGTGCGTTACGAAGAATAAATACATCGAGATGTTACAAAACTTTGCGAACCAATGCACAGTTGGCCGGTACAGAAACATCAGCACTCCACTGCTTGTGTGGTGACACACGTACTGTCTGCATACACTGCTTGTTGCGTACCGGCATTAAACTTTATCTGTATTTTACACTGTAACACGTGTTGTAAACCGTGTAATGTTAATATTTAATATTTTACATGTGCTTTGGTTCACATAACTTTTGCAATATCTCAGTGTGTGCATTCTTCGTAACGCACCTCCTTGAGGAAGGCCACATGAGTGGCCGAAACATGTAGATGGCATTACTACATTAATAATATATTGTCATAAACTCGTGTGCGTTTGTTGGTTTTACTCCCCATATGTAACTGTTTCGTGCACGGTTGTGGGTCATTTAAGACTTATAGTTTTGTTGTGTGCATATGTTGGTGCATGTGTGTGGTTAACTAACCAACTAACGAACAAGCCAACCAACTGCATGCAGCAGAGTCCTTCTTGAAAAGCTAACACACTAGAATTTAGACGTTTTGTGGGATTTAACACTGTGTCGCTGGGTTAGTGTTTCCCGACGTTTCGCCTTCATCTTCAGGTTTAAATTATCCTGTTCACAGGTGCAGGCATCTTGTCTCTAGCCGGAGTCGGATGAACCCAGGCCACATCTACGTCTAGGTCTTCCAACTGGTTCTTTTCCTTAAGATTTCCCCCATCAAAACCCTGTATTTATTTTTCTTCTTCGGCATACGTGCCACGTGCCCGTCCTGTCTCACCCACGTCATTACGGTATGTCAGTCTTTGTTATCTTAACGTGCTAATCTTATCGCTTGATTAATTTGTCATCCAAGAGAGATCCGTGCTTTGAAGGAAGGATTTAAACAAAGCGCAGGAAGTCTGTATAAATCAAACAGATCAAAAATAGAATCAGTGGTAAGGTGCATCGTTGATCTTGTCTTTATCATTTGGAAGCACGAAAGGTTTCAGAGGTCGGCACGACCGGTAATGCTTTCAGACCGTCGCGTGTGGATGCAAGTAGTTTAACGTGGACGTTAAGGCGATTTTAAAGTGAAATACTTAATCCTCGTGCGCACCCAGAATTTTCCCTTGGGGGGGTGGGGGGGGGTGCTGACCCTGAGGCTATATAATTTATGTTTGACTTTAAAAATTATATTATAAAAATCATGCTGTAAGCACAACATAACGCTGTCTGAAACTGAATTTATATACATACAAATATAACTACACGTTCCATGACTCAGTCACAGTGTCCTGTTTACTTGTCTTTTTTAATTGTATTAATTTATTTTTCAAAATTCTAAAGTACTGGTCATCAGTTGATTTCAGTGGCTAATTTCGGCTGAAAGGGAAATCACGTAAAACTTCTAATATCATAATATCTACAAAATTTGTTTTTTTAATTTTCGGTTCTGGGGGGTTTGGGGGGCTGCAGCGGCAGCCCCCCCCCCCCCAGGATTAATCGATTAATATTTTCAAAGGCTTAGGATCTGATTAATGATTTGGATTAAGAAAAGGAATGAAGTGTAATTAATGATCGCAGAGACCTACACTGTTAAAGTTGTCACACCAGCTTTGTAAATGGGGCACGCACGTTACAGGTAACACAGTGTCTGTCTGGCCTTCTCATGAAACAGTGGCTTCAGGTTGGGTGTCGTGTCAGGGAACCATCGGCAGAATTTTAAGGGGAAAGAGGAACTGTTAACCTGAATTGCACGAACTCTTTTATTTGACTTTGTAAGTGGAATATGAGAAATTTTTGTTTTGGATGCGTTTCGTGTGTGTCACAGATTTAGGCCTGCGAACTTGAAACAGATGGAGGTTACTAGATTAGTAGTGTTTATCGTGTTCAACCAGTGATCTTGTTTTTCGCATTTTTAGATTTCCTGAATTTAAGTTCATTTGTTACAAGTGACGTACATGAATCTCAGAGAACGGGTCAGAAAATGTGTACTCCAGTCTGAGTGCGTCTAGCTTTCTGCGTTTCTGTGTTTTATGAGACTTTCGGTTCGCGTAAGGATCGGATTATATGTAATGGTAAAGGTAAAGGTCACCCGATGGTATTCCTATGCAGGCACAGAGGGGAGGCGGAGATGTAGCTCTAAACAATCACAACTTGGCACTCGAAGGAGGTGAATGATCAGGGTCACGCCCCGGCCGCTTTACCCCCGAGACCTGCTAATCATTGTACAGGATGCCGGGTGGGCCCCAGTGTCGGTCTGGACGGGTGCGGAAAATATCGCCCACACCGGGATTCGATCCCCGGACCGTCCAGTCCGTAGCGAATCTATACCGACCGAGCTATCCTGGCTGCCGGCTTATCGCCTGTAACTAACTAACTAACTAACTAACTAACTAACTAACTAACTAACTAACTGCATGGAGCAGAGGCCTTCTTGAGAAGCTAACAGTTTCTCAGCTAGTCAAATTCCCCGCATTTTATGTAACCCGGAGGTTCATTACCTCATTCACAAGAGCCCGCCACGTGTCCCTATCCTGAGCCAGCTTAATCCAGTCCATGTCCCCATCCCACTTCTCGACGATCTATTTTAATATTATCCTCCCATCTACGCCTGGGTCTCCCAAGTGGTCGCCTTCCCTCAGGTATCCCCACCAAAATCCTGTATGCACCTCTCTTTTCCTCCCATACGCGCTACATGCCCCGCCCATCACATTCTTCTCGATTTGATTACCCGAATAATATTTGGTGCTGAGTACAGCTTCTCGTTTATAGAGGGTACAAATTTTGAAATAGCGTTCGTTTATGGTACGTTAGTGCGACAATACAGAACATCTCTGCCATCGGGACGCAGTAGCGATTGATTTCTCGTCATTTGCACCGTCAAGACTTCCTGATCACGTTTCCTGCCGAGGTGACCTGACAGTCTGTGTCTCCTAGAACCTCTTGAATTACACAAATGGGGTTTGATAATGTGTTTTGATGTCTGCACCTCATGTTGGTAACCATAGAGACGTGCCACACCTGCTTATTTGTCAGTGATGCACCAGCTAGTGAGTGTCAGTGCTGGAGCGTGTAGAACTGAAAACTTTGGCCAGCGAAGGGACAGAAACACAAAAACATGGGTGTCAAACACGCAACCCGCGTGTCGCATGAGGCCCACCAGTTTATTTAAGGCGTACCTCACCCTGATTTAATTCAGTTTATAGAATATAGCCTGCCACATCGTCGAAGCTTATTATTATTATCATCATCATCATCGTCGTCGTCGTCGTCGTCGTCGTCGTCATCTTCATCGTCCCCTTTATGCAGGGTATTCACACTCACACACATGAAACAAACCATGTTTCTAGGGTACACAGTGCCGCAGCTATCCCGCGCGTACTGTTAATGGTGCATATAGCGCTGTCTGCAATATTAAACCCTTTTGTGCTTCTACATTAGCACTTCCCGCAGTGTGTGTGCTGTGCCCAGTACAGCTGTTTTCTGCAGTTCCTTGATATCGTGCTTTCCCGGTACGCTGCTCAAGTATTTTCTGAAGGATTTTGAAATAGTTCCAGTTGCCCCTATTATTACTGGTGTCACCTTTGTTTTTATATTCCACGCGCGCTGTATTTATATTATAAGGTCTTTATATTTTAGAATCTTCTCGGCTTCTTTCTTTATCACATTTCTGTCTACCGGGATTGCTATGTCAATTAGCGTACATGTTCCTTTTTCATTAACCCGGATTTTGATGTCCGGTTTATTGTTGGGATGGTTATGTCGGTTTGCACTTGTTGATTCCTTAATGTGGTTACCTTGCCCACTTGACTTGTTTATTATTATTATTATTATTATTATTATTATTATTATTATTACTATATAAAGAACTAAAAATTTTGTCATAGTCCATAAAGACTCGTAGAGTTTTACCTTCCGTGGATGGTGACGTGCAGCATGTCAGCAAAGAAGTAGCCATTATGTAAAGTCTAAAATGCGACAAAGCTATTGCACTTCTGTTTTTAAACGTATGGAGATTTCATAATGGCGTGTTTACCTTCAAACAAAATCTTTGACCTGCCTTTGTTTAGAATGGCTTGTGGTGCGCCACATTTCAAGAATTATCCATCACTCCCGCGTAAAATTTTAGTTTGAGTCCCCCGATCCAAGACACACAGTCACCGTTCTGCCATCCCTTGACTTCGTACCGTTCTTCCACGCGAGATTACGTGTCGCCGGCCCTTCTCCACTGCACATTCACCCTTGCTTCATTACGGGGCTTTCAAATACGTTTTCGTCCCACGCTGGGGTTGCCGTAGCAACAAGCTGGTACACAGCAGATCTGTGCAACATTGCGTTTCCAAAAGGGCCTGCGTGGTAGAGGATTGTGACAAGCCTCGTGGTGAAATGAGAGACGTGTTTTATTTAACAACGCTGACTGTTAGCTGGGATTATGTTGCGTCGGTGGTAGATGAATGAATGAGTATGGAGCAATGGTGGAAAGATACTGACAGGCGAAAACTGAAGTACTGGGAGTAAAACATTATACAGCGTCGGTGGTAAATGAATGAATGAGTATGGAGCATTGGTGGAATGATACTGACAGGGGAAAACTGAAGTATTGGGAGAAAACCATTATACAGTGTCGGTGGTAAATGAATGAATGAGTATGGAGCATTGGTCGAATGATACTGACAGGGGAAAACTGAAGCACTGGGAGAAAAACATTATACAGCGTCGGTGGTAAATGAATGAATGAGTACGGAGCACTGGTGGAATGATACTGACAGGGGAAAACTGAAGTACTGGGAGAAAAACAT
>BLKM01000836.1:345400-374089 GCA_013340265.1 Coptotermes formosanus | reverse complement strand
TCAGTCCGTACCGCGCAGTAAACACACTGCGTCTCGGTTATAAAAACCAGTCAGTCAATGCTGTATAGGGAAATAATCGCTGTTTGTTCTGAGATCCACACAAAACACATGAATACACTGTGTGGGTAGAACGTAGGATTATATATACCCAGTGCGTACTGCCCAGTAAACACACTCCGTCTCGGTTATAAAAACCAGTCAGTCAATGCTGTATAGGGAAATAATCGCTGTTTGTTCTGAGATCCACACAAAAAACAAATACACTGTGTGGGCAGAACGTAGGATTATATATACTCAGTCCGTACCGCGCAGTAAACACACTCCGTCTCGGTTATAAAAACCAGCCAGTTAATGCTGTGTAGGGAAATAATCGCTGTTTGTTCTGAGATCCACACAAAACACATAAATACACTGTGTGGGCAGGACGTAGGATTTGTGAATGTTAAACCGGGTGGTACATGAAGTGACTGCTGATCTTTGAAGGGTTATTCGCTGAACCGAGTTTTAGGTTAGACAGCATTATCAAATTTCATCGAATTCGGTCCACTAGTTCCTGATAGACACGGTGCATCTTGTGTACCTTGTGCAGAATACGAGTCGAGTTTGTCCTGCAGGTGACATTTGCAGCTGCTGGTGGATTGTAGATGACGCACAGATGTTACTGTTTGAAGATAATCGCACAGCGTTATCATGGGCGTTCAAACCGGACACATCGGGGAAACGGAGTAGATATGGGCTGTATCAGGCGCCTTGTGGATGTAAATACAGTCGAACCTGGTTATAACGACATCGGTTTATACGACACCTCGCCTATAGCGTCAGATATTCTGTGGTACCAATTAATTCCTCACTGTTAATCATAACATTACACTACTCGGTTATAACAACACTCGTTTATAACGACACAAAATATTCAGTCCCTTCCATGGCGTTATAAGCGAGTTCGTCTACGTATTGTGATATACCGGGAAAGTAAATGTAAAGCAGTCCCATTGCAGTCCTGGACAGGCCCTGAGGGCTACAGGAGGTCGAGGCTCCCGGATTTCTAGACAGTCGGCACATGAAGGTGGTAAGGGTGTCAGTCCTACACACCGGCCGCCTTTACCCCCCCTACCCCAAGGAAATATTTCTGGTACTCATTTTTGTTAGAGGCTGAGTCGACCCCAGGGCCACTGCGTCCATGGCTCGACAGCCCCAGTGGGCCAGGGCCCCCTCATTGTCGAAGCTTCACGATCACACTCAGACACACCACAGTCGGTGGGTCCCCTCTAGACGAATGATCAGTTGGACGCAGACCTATACGTGACAACATACAACACTCACAAGAGACAGGCAAACGTCCATTGCCTCGGCGGGATTCGAACCGGCAAACGACAAGCCCCGGACGAACGTCTCAGGCCGCGCGGCCACTGGGATCGGCATGTTCATACATTACAAACGTTATAATGTATAATTTAAGGTAACTAGTGCACCGCGTGAACTCTGGTGACACTAGTAACGTAAAAGAATCGCAGCTCGTCGCAATGAATACGCATTGTGAACAGCGCCAAAACAAATACAGTGCTGGTGATGTAACCAGCATATTTAGCGAGAGAGAGACACTGTGTACTGACAGACTGAGGTAATGAATTACTTTGCTTTCAAAAGCGTTTGGGTCTGATGCGGTGGAGGGCCGTGTTCATCACTGCGGCCGAAATGAAGACACCTGGACGTAATAGGGGCTGTTGCGCCGTTGGGAGAAGAAGAAACGGATTGGGTTTCGTACATTCGTTAGTGGGGCCCCATCTGTAAAATCATATCGTATCGTACCGTATCGTATCCTACCGTATCATGCCGTATCGTATCGTACCGTACCGTACCGTATCGTATCGTATCGTATCGTATCGTACCGTATCATACCGTACCGTATCGTATCGTACCGTATCATACCGTACCGTATCGTATCCTACCGTATCGTACCGTACCATATAATACCGTATCGTATCATACCGTCTCGTACCGTACCATATCGTATCCTACCGTATCATACCGTACCGTATCGTATCCTACCGTATCATACCGTACCGTACCGTATCATACCGTATCGTATCGTATCCTACCGTATCATACCGTATCGTATCCTACCGTATCGTACCGTACCGTATCATACCGTACCGTACCGTATCGTATCCTACCGTATCGTACCGTATCGTATCGTTTCGTAGTCCTTACCTCTTCTAGCTGTTCACAGTAGGTGTCGAGGTTGTTTATTTTCACTTGACCACACTCACACACCACAGTCGGTAGGGGTCCTCTGGAGGAGGGATCGGCCCGTCGCAGAGACCTCTACCTCACCACACAAACACTGTACAAGAGACAAATATCCATGCCCCCGGTGGGATTCGAACCCACAATCGCAGCAAGCGCTCGGCTGCAGACCTACGTCGTAGACCGCGCGGCCACTGGGATCGGCCCCAGCTGTAAAATCTGCACTGTATTTCGATGAATTCCTGGTGGTTACTTACAGTTAGACGTCTCCTGGTTTTTGGAGCCGAAGTCCGTTTTGTGTGGCCTGTCGTGATGTTTAGTACGAAAATCTTTGGATGTCACTAGTCTGTGGTACCCGGTGCGGACCATTGATTTGATACGGGACGCCACGCTGTGTTTTTTGCCGTAGTAAAAACTAATCAACTCATGTCTCTGCTATCCCCTTCCCGTCCCCTCCCCTCCCCGTGTCATCAGTTATTTCCCCATAGTCGAGCATCATAATAAAAATTATAGTCATCGGCATCGCACATTTGTCTTCACGAAAGGATGCCAAGGGCTGCAGAAAATTAACCCTTTAAAGACGAAGCGTATCTGTTTTATATAAGAACTCAGTGCGTACCGCGCTGTAAACACTCTCCACTTCGGTTATAAAAACCAATCTCTTAATGTTTTATAAGGCAAAAGTTGCTGTTTGTTCTGAGATCCGTACAAAACACATAAACGCAATGTGGGCACCACGTAGAATTTTTTAATGTTAAACCTGGTCGTACGTAAAGTTACCGCTAGGCTTTAAAAGGTTAACATTACAGAATCGTTTGTCTCTTTACTATTACTGACCGTCTGAAGACAAAATTAACCTGAATTATATATAAAGATTCAGCCCGTACCGCGCAGTAAACACTCTCCGTCTCGGTTATAAAAACCAGCCAGTTAATGCTGTATAGGGAAATAATCGCTGTTTTTTCTGAGATCCACACAAAACACATAAATACACTGTGTGGGCAGAACGTAGAATTTGTGAATGTTAAACCTGGCGGTACATACAGTAACCACTAGGCTTTAGGTGTGTACATGTAGATGCAGCCCATACCGCGCAGTAAACACATTCCGTCTCGGTTATAAAAACCAGTCAGTTAATGCTGTATAGGGAAATAATCGCTGTTTGTTCTGAGATCCACACAAAACACATAAATACACTGTGTGGGCAGAACGTAGAATTTTTTAATATTAAACCTGGAAAGTTGTCGCTAGGCTTTAAAAGGTTAAATGGCAACGCTAAAGCCGTGAGATTGCGTTTTGGTGTCGTCACAGTGTATCTGAGGATTGCCTGCTTCTGGGATTTGACAGTGCATGAGTTGATTGTTGCATCCCGACGTTTCTGAGGAAATTACTGCCTCTGTCTTCAAAACTGAACAGGTCGTAGAAGCTTTCTTCTTGTGGATATGTACTGAGGAGGGTTCTTCTAAACTTATTGACCCGTGAAGATGAAGACAGTGCTCTCTTTCGAAACGTCGGAATATTACTGCCTTGTGACGCACCGTCATATCGCAGAAGAACGGAATCCTCCGTGAGATTTCGTCTTTCGTGACCTAACCCGGTATTTACGGGTGGACTGCATACGTTTACGTGTCAGAACACTCTGTATAGTGCCGTACATCGGGTGTTTCTACATGACAGACACCCGTAAAGTTAGCAACTACAAGTACGTTTCTGTTGTTATGGGCGTCGTGTACACATATTGCTGGAATAGTCATCTGCAGCATAACTTAACGACGACAACGCTCCCGTTGAAGTCTGGTAGTACAGGGTGTGCGTTAAATCGTCCTCACCTGGAGATGTTCTGTTGTAAAGTTTTACAGTACACTTTTGTAGCACAGGGTGTGAACATTTGTGGCGCTGTATGCATTTGTACAGTTCTTTTTTGTTAACATAAATATATGGTCAGTTACAGGCACGTACGATCCCAATTTCCGCCGCTGGTATAATCAATATCACGTAAATATTTTAAATTTTTCTGTATCCTTTATATATATATAGACCTGAAGATGACTTGATATGAAGTCGAAACATGTTGAGTTCTCTAATCTTTTTCCGAGGGTCGTCTTTCAGTTGTTAGCGCTGGGTGACTTACCGGAAACGTCGTAATGTGCGCCGATAGTTTCTGTGCTATGTTGCTTTCCTGTGTTGGTTTTATATCAAGTTGTGTGTTGTACAAGTGAGGCATGTCAACATCCGTTTCCACAGGGTGTGGTTGTGACGCAATACGCAGGTTCCTGAAACGGGGAGCAAAACGTCTTTCATTGCCTGCTAGCGGTGGTAAGCGTACGGGTTTCATTAAAACTTGGGGATTTCTTGATTATCACGGATTATCAGATGCTCAGAGAGGCTGGTATTTAAATTTTAGCGCAAGCTTAATGAAAAAACGTGAATATTATTTAAACCTAAAAATATAAAATTGTGAAATAAACGGCATTTCTGAAAAAAAATCGAGATTATGCAGCACGTGTTAAAAACGCAGTAAATTTCCTTGTTTACTGAATATATTAAAGGAATGTTAGAAGTGTCTTCCTGGGGCACGCGGTGGCGCAGTCGGTTGAGGCACTGCGCTACAAGCCGGTAGGTCGCGGGTTCGATTCCCGATGGTGTCATTGGCATTTTTTCATTGACATAATCCTTCCGGCCGCATTGTGGCCCTGGGGTCGACTCAGCCTCTAACAGAAATGAGTACCAGGAGTATTTCCTGGGGTTAAAGGCGGCGGGTGCGTAGGGCTGAAAACGTTACCGCCTTCATGTGCCGATTGTCTAGAAATCTGGGAGCCTCAACCTCCTGGAACCCAAAGGACCTGTCTAGGTCTGTAATGGAATTGCTTTGTTTTATTATTTTTAGGAGTGTCCTCCTCCGTGTGTGTTATATGCAATACGCGGGTACTATAAGCGTCTGTATGCTATAGGGTCTTTATTTTATTTGAAAAAGATCCTTTACACTCCTCCCGCCGTTGTTCTACCCAGCATGTAGGCGGTCGGATGAATGGGCTACGTTAATACGATAAACGAGCCGACAGGAAGTGTCAGACGATAGTTGTCAGATAAAATAATGACCTTGTACCTAAATAATGTGCATCCTTTTATTTGGGGGGGGGGGGGAAGAAGCACGAAGTAGAGACATTAATAAAAATGGTAGGTAGACCCGACATATGACGGGGTTAACGTAATATCCACTCGCTGATCCACGGCATGTTTCATCCATCGTTCGTTGATTCATGATGATTGGTGCAGTCCTTTTGTAGCTTTTCCCCTTCATTTTGTTCCAGATTGTGACGTCGCTCGCAAACAAGCTCAATAGTAAGTATGGAAATTGGGCTTGCATCACTCACAGACCAAGCTCTATCGTAACCTTGGAAAACCTAATTGTGGCTGTCACTCAGTCGCAGACGAAGTGTATTAGGTACAGTAAGATACATTCGCAGCGGGAATGACGAAATATTTCAGCCCTTAGCTTCTAAGTGCAGTGGAACCCGGTTATAACGACATCGGTTTATACGACACCTCGTCTATAACGTCAGATATTCTGTGGTACCAATTAATTCCTCACTGTTAACCATAACATTATTGTCCTCGGTTATAACAACACTCGTTTATAACGACAAAATATTCAGCCCCTTTCATGACGTTGTAACCGAGTTCGACTTCTTCCGGACAAGTTTTAAATCGTTATTAGTAACATTAAAACAGAATGCAAGGTAATAAGAAAGGTGAACACAAGTTTACATAGCATCATAAGGAGGCCTGTGGTCAGCGTTACAGCTTTGACAGTGAAGGTGTCTGAACTGTAACACTTGAAGGGATGTTTTGATGTTGGTAAGTGTTGAGCGATTGGTTAGTAAGTGACCGTGTTCTTAGAACTGGATGTCGTCAAGGCCGGGTACTGCAAACCGCGGACGTAGCCTTCTGTACAGTTTGAGTCAGTAAACGTGAAGTAATGTGTGTGACACAGCGACTGAAATTGCTGAATTGTGAGGGCTGTGCGTGCGGTGCAAATTGCAGTACAATCAGGTTTTACGACGTATCAGTGGGATCACTTAAATTTATCCGAAATCTGGAGGAGTTGCTGTTTCCTAGTGTGATGCTCTATAACGCCTCCGCCGCCCCCCCCCCCCCCCCGCGCCCGGGCTTTTATTCGAATAGAGCCAGGATAGCTCAGTTGGTATGGTGACTAGCTTGGGTTGGAAGGCCGAGGAATCGTGGGTTCGATTCTTGGCAAAGCCAAAAGATTCTCCAGGTATCCAAATCGTCCAGACCAGTTCTGGTGCCTTTCTGAGCCCACTATTGGGTGTGTGCATGGGGCCTTAACCCTTTAAAGACGAAAGGTAATCTGTTTTATGTAAGGACTCAGCTCGTACCGCGCTGTAAACGCTCCTCACCTCAGTTATAAAAACCAGTCACTTAATGTTTTATAAGGTAAACGTCGCTGTTCTGAGATCCACACAAAACACATAAACACACTGTGTGGGCAGAACGTAGAATTTGTGAATGTTAAACCTGGCGGTACGTACAGTAACCACTGGGCTTTAGGTGTGTACATATAGATTCAGTCCGTACCGCACAGTAAACACACACCGTCTCGGTTATAAAAACCAGTCAGTTAATGCTGTATAGGGAAATAATCGCTGTTTGTGCTGAGATCCACACAAAACACATAAACACACTGTGTGGGCAGAACGTAGAATTTGTGAATGTTAAACCTGGCGGTACATATAGTAACCACTGGGCTTTAGGTGTGTACATATAGATTCAGTCCGTACCGCGCAGTAAACACTCCGTCTCGGTTATAAAAACCAGTCAGTTAATGCTGTATAGGGAAATAATCGCTGTTTGTTCTGAGATCCACACAAAACACATAAACACACTTTGTGGGCAGAACGTAGAGTTTGTGAGTGTTAAACCTGGCGGTACGTAAAGTTCCCGCTAGGCTTTAAAACGGTAAACTGACCGCTTATTGCATCTAGCGCTGAGGTTAAAAATTCGTGGAACTGTGACTGCAGTTCGCCATACACGTTCATGGTTTGGTGCTTGGCACAGGGAAGGTAAAACCGTTTTAGACTTCTATCCTTACTGTGGCATCAGGAATTTCATAGACCGTGGCTTCAGGGGCGTGTTAACACTTGTCTTGTGTTGATGTAGGTAGTGTTGCATAGTTCGTCGCTGTGTTCCCCAGTCGCACTGGACTGCGTGAGGGGTGTTATGGATGTTGCTTTTTGGGAGACTGGAACCAGACTTATCGATTGTGTAGTGGCAACCAGGAGCAAACAGTCATTTTGAGAGTCCTTCCTGCCAGTACTACAGATTCCCCTGTAGTATATGCATCCCCTGATTCCTGTCTTCTCTCCCTGTTTGTGCCGAGTCCTGTGCCATCTCTTGATTTAAGTCTTCATCGATCCACTTTATGAGATTGTGTGCACTATAGCTGTACTTTTTGGTAGATGAGACAACTGTGACGCACAGACGAGATTGGTTTTTGTAGTATCATCTTTAAACCGTGACTTACGTATGAAAGGTAATCTGTTTGAATACACCCTTCAGGACTAAGGGGCCACGCAGTGGCGCAGTTGGTTGAGGCACTGCATTACAAACCGGCAGGACGCGGGTTCGATTCCCGATGGTGTCATTGGAATTTTTCCGGTCGCACTATGGCTCTGGGGCGACTCGGCCTCTAACAGAAATGAGTACCAGGAGTATTTCCTTGAGGGTAAAGGCGGCCGCTGTGTAGGGCTTCATGTGCCGATTGTCTTGAAATTTGGGGACCTCTACCCTCAACGTCTGTTTATTAATGGCTTTTGGTATGATTAATATGTTAGTGACCTATGTTATTAACAAAAAGGAAACCCTGATTCCACCCCCGACAGTTCTGAGTCATAGATGGAAAAAATTCCGGACTAGCGGTAGTGTCTCCTTTCCGTCTGTATTTGTGTGTTCTTACTGGAGGAATTAAACTGTCGAATTGACGTCGTTAAATACGTTCAGTTCAACAACTTTTGGGAAAACACTTTATTTACATCATTTTTATAGTGTGTGTATGTTTAATGATGCGTCAGTTTTCAAGGCGTTTTCAGCCTGTACAAAGGCCAAACTAGATATCCACAACACGGGTAAAATTGATAATGGATGGCTGTGACATGTAATTGGTCAGGCGATGTGATACGGAGTCGATAAATGCGTCATCTGCTGAGTATAGTTGGACTATATTCAGGCTGTATCTGTGTCACTGACGTATTCAAATGGATTCAGGGTAACTGACGATATAAACATACCGGTTGGACTTTTAAAATTTTCCCGAAATGTGTCCAGGAGTATATTAGACATGGTTTAGCCTCTGCATTTTAGAAGGACCTTACAGTATGTAAATATATTCGGAAACGTACCAATCAGAACAGCATTACTGCAGAGGAGTGATGCCAGTACGATATGACATTCTCACGCAGTCTCTTCTATCGCTGTCCTGAACACCACATCTGTAACGGGATGTCCCGGCGGGTGCAGGCTTTCTGTGCGATAAAGTTGCCGTACTCGGTGTGGCGATAAAAGAAAGACCCTGTATAATGAACAGTCAGATGTGATTAAAATTTAACAAAGCTAATTTCCATGTATTTTTTCGGTTATGGAAAAAATGGCAACGTCGACGTACGATATATTTTATGTCCACCAACACAAAATTTTATTTGCGCTGCGGTTCTTTTGTTTCTCAACTGACTTCATCCCTGTCCAGTTCACTGCAGCGGTTCCATTGATTTTTATATGCTGTACAGTAAAGAAATGTTTTAACTTATGTAACTCATTTGACGCCAGCGTTCTGTGCTCATGTTTCCAATATCGATTCTGTTGCACGACACGAACAACGTGTTAGGCTATCAGTCAATTTATTGTGTTTGCGTGTCAGCGTCTGGCGACCGTGCCGGCCAGTCCGGACACTTCGTCAAACTGGCTTAACGGAATGATCACAACGCGGCGTATGCGCCAGTGACACGTGGAAAATGTATGCAGGAAAAACAATTTTAACCCTTTAAAGACGAAGCGTATCTGTTTTATATAAGGACCCAGTGCGTACCGCGCTGTAAACACTCTCCACTTCGGTTATAAAAACCAGTCTCTTAATGTTTTATAAGGCAAAAGTTGCTGTTTGTTCTTAGATCCGTATAAAACACATAAACGCAATGTGGGCACCACGTAGAATTTTTTAATGTTAAACCTGGTGGTATGTAAAGTTACCGCTAGGTTTTAAACGGTTAAAAGCTTCCCACGTCAACCTCGCATACCGGATTCCTCCAAAGCCAAGTGCTTACTCTGTGCGTCACCAGGCTTTGATTGCGTTATCAGATAAAATTGAAGTGCAAGTCAGAATTGCGGGACAAAAATATTTCTGTGGTGTTTCAGTTGTGAATGTTTTCACGTGTTTCATATATATATATATATATATATATATATATATGCGTACCAGTTTTTAATTGATTTTATCCTTTCGTTTGTTTCAGGCGTCCATGGATCTCCCTCCCGACAAAGCGAAACTGCTGAAGCAATACGATGACGAAAAAAAATGGGACATTATCTGTGATCAGGTGAGTGCATTTTATCATCTTTGGTGAAGTGCGTCCATTTTATCGTGTGTTTTTAACAGATAGTGGTTTATAGTTGTAGTTTCTACGTCACCTTTCAGGTGTTTTTACGTTAAAGCGGAACGATAAATTCTAGGAAGAACATACCACGTCTCTTTCTCTTTGAATGTTAGCAATTGCAATATTTACTGAAAAGTTTATGGGCGGTTTTTTTTTGTTAGTGCGCATTCGGACGGTGACATTGTCCGTTACGAAAGGGGCACGCGGTGGTGCAGTTGGTTTAGGCACTGCTGTACAAGCCGGAAGGTCGCGGGTTCGATTCCTGATAGGGTCATTAGGATTTTTTGTTGACATAATCCTTCCGGCCGCACTATGGCCCTGGGGTCGACTTAGCCTCTTACAGAAATGAGTATCAGAGGTATCTCCTGGAGGGGGGTAAAGGCGGCCGGTGCGTAGGTCTGACAACCTTGCTATCTTCATGTGCCGACTGTCCAAAAATTGTGAGAATCTCAAACTCTTACACTTTTCAGGGCCTGTCCAGGCTTTTGTAGGGAATGGCCTTACCTTTGCTCTTCTTATGAGGTCAAGAATCTAATGCTGAAGTCATGACATTAATGTGCTGTCGCTATACAGGAGCGGTACGACTCGCTGTGCCAAGGGCATAATCAAGGGAAAGCCATCGAACCATGGTTGTTTATAATTGTGGTGATCACAACTGAGATACGGAGGCTGTGAGGGCGAGATGAGGAAGCACTTTGATACGAGGGGCCAGTGCTCTCTGTCCGCGGACCGGAAGTTTGCGAACTTGGGCGCAGTAATTAATCTTCCAGTGTTCTGTGGCTGGTAGCAGTGTCCGTGAGGAACAGGAGATATTGCGGTGGCCGCCACTGGGTGTTAAAGTTGTGACAGTTTCCGTTTTATGTGCCCTGTGTACGACATGTGTAAAGTTGACTACGTGGAGGTTATATGATATGCTGTGTTTGTTTGTTTGTTTGTTTGTTTGTCTGTCTGTCTGTCCATTTGTTTGCTTCTTTGTTGCTTGTTTGTTTGCTTCGTCGCATGCTTGTTTCGTTTCGTAGTCCTTCCCTCTTCCACCTACTCACAGTAGGTGTCCGAGGTTGTTTATTTTCACTTGATCACACTCAGACACACACCACAATCGGTAGGACGCCTCTGTGCGAAGGATCGGCCCGTCGCAGAGACCTCTGCCTGACAACACACAAACACTCACAGCAGACAAACATCCATGCCCCCGGTGGGATACGAACCCACGATCCCAGCAAGCGCTCGGCCGCAGACCTACGCCTTAGACCGCGCGGCCACTGGGGGCGGCATGCTTGTTTGTCCTCCAAATGTGATTCAGTTTGGTGTAGTGAGTGCTAAGTAAATCAGTGTTGCAGAATCCTTCTTTAACCTTTTAAAGCCTAGCGGTAACTTTACGTACCACCAGGTTTAACACTAAAAAATTCTACGTGGTGCCCACATTGCGTTTATGTGTTTTGTACGGATCTCAGAACAAACAGCAACTTTTGCCTTATAAAACTTTAAGAGACTGGTTTTTATAACCGAAGTGGAGCGTGTTTACTGCGCGGTACGGACTGAGTCCTATAAAACAGACACGTTTCGTCTTTAAAGGGTTAACAGCTGATAGTTCCTCAGCTACTGAAGCAATTCCTCGCATTTTTTGAAATCCGTAATAACCGCGTTTACAAAAGCCCGTCACTTATCCCTATACTGAGCCATATCACTCCAGTCCACTCCCTGCCGACTTCTTTAGGATTCGTTGTAATATTATCCTCCACATCTACGCCTGGGGCTTGCAAGTGGTCTGTTTGTGTTTTCCGTACCAACACGCTGTACGTATGTCTTGTCCTCACGCAGGCCTACCACACACCCCACCCATGTGTGGGATGTACAGTACAAGTGAGGGAAAAAGCATTTTTATCGCAGTTCGTGTCAGTTAGTGTAACCCAAACGTTACAGCTGAAGTCGGAGGCAGAAGGCTTATCGTGCCGTCGCAGTGGAATGGCGTATGGCGGAGTACCGAGTTGTCGTCCTGAAACGCCCTACTGTGTTACTAGGGAATGAGCTAGAGGATCCGAGGTTCGATTCCCACTACTAGCAGGGGCCAGTCTTCTCCGAAACGTCCATACCAGCTCGGGGTCCACACATCCTCCTGCCCAGTGGGTATCTAGGGGAGGACAGGGTGTTTTTTCCCCCTTGGGGTAAAGCGGCCTGGGCATGAAGCTGACCATTTTCCTGCAGCTACTTTGGAAAGAGTGGAACTATGCTGCTACTCCCCTTATACGCCTTTATGACTTGCAAACGGACAGCTTTACGTTTTTACATTTACCTGTTTATGTATTTTACCACCGCGTGCACTTGCTACAGCAGGTACTGATCGATTGTTACAGAGCTGTGATACTGCGTAGAGTTATGACTTATTTTTTGCTTTGTGTTTCGTCAAATATTCAGTACCTTTTAGAATAGGGGTGTCCCAACGCATTTTGATAAAAGGCCACAACCGTTGTGTTTTTATAGGATACATAAAATTGAAAAATGTGGCCTCCGGCCGCAGACCACAACCTGACGGGCCACGTGTTGGGTACACCTGTGGTAGAGTGTTTCCTTGATGGACGTTGTGTATGCTGTTTGTAAGGTTAGTCGTGTTTGAGGATGGACGTTCGATTGAGTGACGTGTAAGAGTGGGATAATGTCGGAACCATGTCGACCAAAACCGAATTCACCTACGCTTGCCTGCTACATGTTTGGGCCGCTCCTGGGCGTCCTTGGTACAGCTCATAAGGATCCAAAACATGCAGGAGGCAAAGTGTAGACTGTAAGGGGTTATTCTCCAGTGAAGTGTAATTTCTTGGTTACTAAGTTACTAACTTAACGTCTGTATTATTCATCATGTTCGTGGGTACAGTACATGTCATTGAGGGTTAGCGAATAGTAAAAATCGCCTTTTGACAGCCGTATTTACACCAGACTGCATGAGTTTCCTTTTCGGGCACTTTTTATTTCCAGGTCTGTTGTTTTAACAGTTATTAATTAATTGTTTTTTCGGGAATCGTTTTATCATACTTAACCTTTTAAAGCCTAGCGGTAACTTTACGTACCGCCAGGTTTAACATTAAAAAATTCTACGTGGTGCCCACATTGCGTTTATGTGTTTTGTACGGATCTCAGAACAAGTAGCAACTTTTGCCTTATAAAACATTAAGAGACTTGTTTTTATAACCGAAGTGCAGAGTGTTTACAGCGCGGTACGCACTGAGTCCTTATATAAAACAGATACGCCTCGTCTTTAACCTTTTAAAGCCTAGCGGTAACTTTACGTACCACCAGGTTTAACATTAAAAAATTCTGCGTGGTGCCCACATTGCGTTTATGTGTTTTGTACGGATCTCAGAACAAACAGCAACTTTTGCCTTATAAAACATTAAGAGACTGGTTTTTATAACTGAAGTGGAGAGTGTTTACAGCGCGGTACGCACTGAGTCCTTATATAAAACAGATACGCTTCATTTTTAAAGGGTTAATCATCGACGCTCTTTCGTTCTGAAATAATTTGTGAAAGGATCTGTTATAACTCTAAATGCATTCTTATTGTACTCTCGTATGTTGATAACAAGTAATTAAGCCAGATGTCTGGTTCCACGGACTTGTGGTTGTGATAAGCCAGATATGGATAGCCTACGTTCAGATTGCCATGTGTTCCTTTAGACATTAAGAAATCCCAGTTACGTCGACTTACCAAATTACTTCGTTGCCTTTGACATTAACGTTTCTTTACGTAATATTCGTATAATTTAAACCAGACAACCCGAAGTTACTGTAATTTGTATTCAGCGCAAAGCGTTCCGCCTGTCAATTGTGAGATTTACTACCGGCTTGGCCGATATAACATGTCTGTTGTGTAGTACAGCTAGCTCCCTATTGTATGTTCGTTTCCATGCCAGAGCTCCATTACTAACCCAGTCATATTTGCCCTCATTCATACCATATGAACATGTTGCGTGCCTCTTCTTCTGCGTTACATTCTACTCGTGTGTAACGTACAAGCATGTTATGAAGGCTATCTCAAGGAATGTGTTCAGTGAAAGTTTATCGTGACCTTGTAGAGTAGTTGAAACGCACCGGTCTGCAGTTCTTAATACTACGAAAGGAAATTAGATTTCGAGGTGTGTTGCATATCAATAAAACAGATGAAAGGGAATTCTGTACAGTGTTTTTATTGAGTTTGATATACCCTTAGAACTGCTTGTATTCACTGTAATGTATTTAAATAAGGCCTGTAGTGTAGTTACTTTGTCACATTGAGGGAGGAACAAAGGCTGAGGGTGTTCGAGAATAGGGCGCTGAGGAGGATATTTGGGCCTAAGAGGGACGAGGCGACAGGGGAGTGGAGAAGACTACACAAGGAGGAACTTAATGACCTGTACTCATTACCAAATATTATTCGGGTAATCAAATCGAGAAGAATGAGGTGGACGGGGCATTTAGCACGTAAGGGGGAAAAGAGAGGTGCATACAGGATTTTGGTGGGGAGACCTGAGGGAAGGCGACCACTTGGGAGACCCAGGCCTAGATGGGAGGATAATATTAAAATTGATCTTCAAGAAGTGGGATAGGGTATGGACTGGATTGAGCTGGCTCAGGATAGGGACAGGTGGCGGGCTGTTGTGAATGCGGTAATGAACCTCCGGGTTCCATAAAATAGGGGAATTTCTTGACTAACTGAAAAACTGTTAGCTTCTCAAGAAGGCATCTACTCCATTGAGTTAGTTAGTTAGTTAGTTAGTTAGTTAGTTAGTTAGTTAGTTAGTTAGTTAGTTAGAATGTAGTTATTTTAGGTAAACATGTCTGGTACGTTTTTCTGTTCAGAATTATCTGAAACAAGGAGTTTCCTCTTAGCTTTGCCCTATACATTCAAGCTCCGCCATCCCTCACTTAGCGCCCATAAAAGCCTATGAACAGAAATTGCCTGTTATGCAGTATTTCGTGCTACCGCCACCCCAATAGCGCCAGGAATTGCGACGAACAAACAGTGGCGCTATATCAGGGTTTATATTTACTGCATTTTTAAAGTGATTCTAACCTGTGTACAGACATTAAACCGCGGAACCGAAATGCGATATTGCTCTTACGTATTTTAACCATTTAAAGACGAAGCATATCTGTTTTATATAAGGACTCAGTGCGTACCGCGCTGTAAACACTCTCCACTTCGGTTATAAAAACCAGTCTCTTAATGTTTTATAAGGCAAAAGTTGCTGTTTGTTCTGAGATCCGTACAAAACACATAAACGCAATGTGGGCACCACGTAGAATTTTTTAATGTTAAACCTGGTAGTATGTAAAGTTACCGCTAGGCTTTAAAAGGTTAAAGACGAAGCGTATCTGTTTTATATAAGGACTCAGTGCGTACCGCGCTGTAAACACTCCACTTCGGTTATAAAAACCAATCTCTTAATGTTTTATAAGGCAAAAGTTGCTGTTTGTTCTGAGATCCGTACAAAACACATAAACACAATGTGGGCACCACGTAGAATTTTTTAATATTAAACCTGGTGGTACGTAAAGTTACCGCTAGGCTTTAAAATGTTAAAGACGAAGCGTATCTGTTTTATATAAGGACTCAGTGCGTACCGCGCTGTAAACACTCTCCACTTCGGTTATAAAAACCAGTCTCTTGATGTTTTATAAGGCAAAAGTTGCTATTTGTTCTGATATCCGTACAAAACACATAAACGCAATGTGGGCACCACGTAGAATTTTTTAATGTTAAACTTGGTGGTACGTAAAGTTACCGCTAGGCTTTAAAAGGTTAAATGGTCCAGGGTGACAAACATGATCTTGCTTTGCATGAAGCTGAAATGGGACGTTATCAGTGCTGTTAAAAGCTGCTAATCTTGCAAAGTTAATACACGTGTAGATATCACTGGCATGGAGACACGATATGTGTAACGTGTGCCCGTATGGTGCATATGTAATTTTTCTCAAAATCGTGCCGTTTATGAGATAATGTGGAAAAATATGGTACAGCCGGACAGGCCACAGATGGCAATATAATACGGCGCATGCGCTTTGACTGCTGGATAACTAAGGCTACAGACACACACTCAGAATATGTAATGTTTATTGCTTTTCCACGGCAACAGTGGTTACGCGAACGCGCCTCTGTGTTATGTTATACGTATATTGCCTGTGTTGTCTATAACTGTGTGATTTCTAGTCACAGTGTTGCTGCACATGGAAGGTAGGACCCCGTTTGCAGCCCCTTTGTTGAATGCTAATTAACCCCTTAAAGACGAAGCGTATCTGTTTTATATAAGGACTCAGTGCGTACCGCGCTGTAAACACTCTCCACTTCGGTTATAAAAACCAATCTCTTAATGTTTTTTGAGGCAAAAGTTACTGTTTGTTCTGAGATCTGTACAAAACACACAAACGCAATGTGGGCACCACGTAGAATTTTTAATGTTAAATTTGGTGATATGTAAAGTTACCGCTAGGCTTTAAACGGTTAAACTTCTCTTCCCACATGAACTGGTAGTTTGACTAACCAATGACTGCGCGTGTGGGCGTGTTCGTGGTGGAACTCTGCGTAATTTACGTCTGCTTTGATTTCCGTAATTTGCTGTGATTACTTTGATCTTTTTTGTCAGTTCTGTACAGTATCTGAACTGCCTTGTCAAAGAACGTGTGTAGGGTTAACTGTTTCTGTGCACGGCTGTACATTTATATTGTTCGTCTGAATTTCGATGTAGCTATGTATGAAGTGTACTTCATCATCAAAGAAACAGTTTGATCCAGTTGTTATTGTTCAGTGGAAATTATTCCATATAACATTGGCCTTTTATGTGCAAACAGGCGCGAGGACGTTGATGTTGCGTAAAGCCCCGTTTGTTATTTAGATGATGTTAAATTAACTGTATCGGTTACATCCTGTCAGTTGGGAGGGTTGCTGCGATTGACGTTTCGGGAGCACAGTGATAGGAGACGATCCTGTGCCGGCATGTGTCTGAAGAAAATCTTTAAAAGGGAAGAACGAACAGAGTTGAGTGAACTCACGAAGTCCACTTTCGTGTTTCAGAGACCACAGAACCTACAGATCTGCTGTTCTGTATGTCATAGTTGGGTAACTGCGAGGGTGAATCAAAGAAAAAATATCTAACTGACTGACTAACTCCATGGAGCAGAGTCCTTCTTGAGAAGCTAACGGTTGCTCACCTAGTCAAGACATTACACACATTTTATGGAACCCAAAGGTTCATTACCGCATTTACAAGAGCCCGCCACCTGTTCCTATCCAGAGCCAGGTTAGTCCACTCCGTGCCCATCCCAATCCCACGTCCTGAAAATCTATTTTGATGTATCCTCTATTCTGCGCCTAGGCCTTCTAAGTGGTCTCTTTCCATCAGGTTTCCCCAGCGAAACCCTCTATGCACTTCTCCTGTCTCCAGTACGTGCCACATGTCCCGCCCATCACATTCTTCTTTATCTGATTACCCGAATAATATTCGGTGGGTACAGAAGTACGGAAAAATCGAGACCCAACTGTGTGCGGCTGTAGGCACAGCAAGTCATCAGCATGGGTTAGAAGCATGTACTGTGTATGGAGACCGTACTGTGTGTAGCTGTAGGCACAGCAAGGCATCAGCATGGGTTAGAAGCATGTAGTGTGTATGGAGACACTACTGTGTGCAGCTGTAGGCACAGCAAGGCATCAGCATGGGTTAGAAGCATGTACTGTGTATGGAGACCGTACTGTGTGCAGCTGTAGCCACAGCAAGGCATCAGCATGGGTTAGAAGCATGTACTGTGTATGGAGACCGTACTGTGTGTAGCTGTAGGCACAGCAAGGCATCAGCATGGGTTAGAAGCATGTACTGTGTATGGAGACACTACTGTGTGCAGCTGTAGGCACAGCAAGGCATCAGCATGGGTCAGAAGCATGTACTGTGTATGGAGACCGTACTGTGTATGGAGACCGTACTGTGTGTAGCTGTAGGCACAGCAAGGCATCAGCATGGGTTAGAAGCATGCACTGTGCACAGGAGGTGTGGGACTGGGTTGAAAAATGACGTAGCTGTACCGAACCTGTCTGCATTAAATCATTTGTAATTTTTTACAGGTTCTTCCATTAATTACAAACGAGGTTATTCGCGCAGCTGCTGCTACGATTTAGTATAGGCAAACCGTTTTACCATTCGCAACTGTAAATAATTTGATGTTATTACCACACTTGTCACTGTCTGATCAACTCAAAGAACTGTGGAGTTCACCTTATTTTTATCTGTGGAGGGCAACCTTACACTTTGTAATTGTTTATAATTGTTGATTGTGTTGCGCTACGCACTTTGTATATTCGTATGTATAAAATACGCTGATGCGGTTTCAGCCTGTACTCACTCAGCGTACAGAATGTTAAGTTCCATTTGTTTCTCATCTAGGCCGGCGCAGTCTTGTCCGGGCTGTCAAGCTGCTGCTGTCTTGCAGGAGTAGAAACTTCGCTTTCACTTCGCAGTTCATCGTGTCTGCAGCCGCGGCACTTGCAGTTTGTTATTTTGTGTTTTATGAATTCTGTATTGCGTCCTGCCATGTGGCAGTGCCCAGTCCGGGTTTCGTTTACACCTGGCGTGCTGAACCTTTATGTGGTGCGTGAAATCGAGAAGAATGAGATGGGCGGGACATGTAGCACGTATGGGGGAAAAGAGAGTTGTATACAGGATTTTGGTGGGGAGACCTGAGGGAAGGCGACCACTTGGGAGACCCAGGCGTAGATGGGAGGATAATATTAAAATTGATTTTCAAGAAGTGGGATGGGGGCATGGACTGGATTGAGCTGGCTCAGGATAGGGGCAGGTGGCGGGCTGTTGTGAATGCGGTAATGAATCTCCGGGTTTCATAAAATGCAGGGAATTTCGTGACTAGCTGAGAAAGTGTTAGCTTCTCAAGAAGGCCTCTGCTCCATGGAGTTAGTTAGTTAGTTAGTTAGTTAGTTAGTCAGTCAGTCAGTCAGTCAGTCAGTCAGTCAGTCCATATGGTGTTTATGTTGAATAAAAACATTCCAGTTCCAATACGCACTCCACTGTGCAAGGTGATAGGGAATGGACTGGACCAGATGTTTGAATGCATGAAACATCCGGCCTTTCGTCACATCCAGCCTGCGTGCTAGCAGCTTGAACGCAATTCAGCTGCCTTGCTTACAAGACACACACAATTTCCATGCCTCTGAAACTTCATGCTTTGTGTATGTATGTTGCTTGGAACGTGTGAAAGGTAACCTTATGCTAGGCAGGAGACTATCGGAATGCGTCAAAAGCTGTGTCATATATAGGGTGTTTCTTTTGTCGTTTCATCAAGCACGGCAGCTTTATCGCATATATATATATCCTGGCTCCGCCGGAACATGCCGTGATAGCCGGCGTGCTTATGGTAATGATTAATGTGACACTCTATATATGAGATTTTAAGCGCTCGTAAGATGGTTTTATGCTGGGTACGAGGTTAATTCTGTGGCTCACAGCCTTCGTAGTGTATGAAGGACATATAAATCTGCAGGAAGTGTCTTGAAATCCAAACGTTTGTGTTACTTCGATGAACATATTAAATAAAAGCTTTACGCTGGAAGATTGGAAGTAATTCCGGATGTGACGTAACACGTCTTTCGCATCCGAGATGATTTCCCTTGTGAATCACCAAGAGCGTCCTTTTCCAAAGTAGACTCTACAAAAAAGCCTTCAACTGAACGCGAACCACGCTGCGCAGTCTTTGTAACCCTGACTTAAATATTACCTGGTATTTGCATCTCATAGTGTTACGCAACCGTCACTGTGCGAACCAGTGTTGCGTATTCATTAGCGTCATTATGTGCGCATGAATGTATAAAAATACGCACATTTGGTAGTGCGTTTCCAAAAAGACACGTATTTATAAAGGAAGTCCAATTTAACCGTGCACTGAGCTGTAAGGTATATCAGTAACCAACACACGCACAAAGTGTATGGAAGTGTGTTAAACACACTGTATGCTTGCTACATGTTCCGGCAACTCTTTTGGCCATCTTCAGGGAGGTGCATTACAAAAAACACGTACATATAAATATTACAGAAGTTAATGGAACCCATGCACAGATATGATACATTAAATTTTAAAAATAATACGTGGTTTAACCTTTGTGTTAAAGTTTAAAATACAGAAAACTGTTTCCTCCCACACGCACTTATTTTTCCTTTTAGGATGGTGATTTGCACATGCTATATTATTCGGGCAATCAAATCGAGAAGAATGAGATGGGCGGGGCATACAACACTTATGGGGGAAAAGCGAGGTGCATGCAGGATTTTGGTGAGGAGACCTGAGGGAAGGCGACCACTTGGGAGACCCAGGCGTAGATGGGAGGATAATATTAAAGTGGATCTTGAAGTGGGATGGGGTATGGACTGGATTGAGCTGACTCAGGGTAGGGACATGTGGCGGGCTCTTGTGAATGCGGTGATGAACCTCCGGGTTCCATGAAATACGGGGAATTTCTTGACTAGCTGAGAAACTGTTAGCTTCTCAAGAAGGCCTCTGCTCCATGGAGTTAGTTAGTTAGTTAGTTAGTTAGTTGGATTTGCGCATACTATTCTTTATACATCAGCGTGACGCACAGACGTTTTAGCTGTATTTTTATCTTTAACGCATATTTTAAAACGTGTATTATTTTTATAATTTAATATTTTGTATGTGTGCATTGATTCGATTAGCGGCTGTAATATTTCGATGTATGTATTTTTTGTAATGCACCACCCTGAAGATGGCCGAAACATGTAGCAGGTATACAGTGTGTATAATGCACTTTCATACGCTTACGTGCATTTGTTGGTTCTGATGTCATACTTGAAGGTCAGTTTAGTCATTATTCTCCCCCACGAACATTTTGCATGCATCCACCCTCCTAAACGGTATTTGAAGGAATGTCCAATTCCTTAAATTCAGTACGAAATCCATGTCGTGTTAAAATAATTTTAAATTTCTCTTGTCGGTGTGTATACTGATTGTGGTGTGTTACTGGAAATTAGTGCTTAAGATGGTTAGTTTTAAGTGGTTTCTGGTGGAACACACAGAGACTGCAAACATCGCGTGTTGTCGTTGCAGTCCGACTGACGGGCGAGTCACGGTTACTAGGTCACAGACGGACGGTCGGACGTGATCTCCACATAAGACTTTTTTATCACTTGGAAAGAAGGCCTAACAAGACTCAGTGTGCGTATAACGTAACACAGAGGTGCGTTCGCGTAACCACTGTTGCCGAGTAAAAGCAATAAGTATGATATATGAGTGTGTGTAGCCTTAGTTATCCAGCATGCAAAGCGCATGCGCCGTATTATATTGTCATCTGTGGCCTGTCTGGCTGTACCATATTTTTCCATATTATCTCATAAACGGCACGATTTTCGGGAAAAAATTATTGAACATAAAATGTGTGTTTTGATTTTCTCTACAACTTTTGTCTGAAACATTTCTCATTCTAAGAAGAATTCAGCGAGATATTATCATAAATGTACTCAGGTCTTCATGTAAAGTACCCGTTATTCTTGTCACATTTTAATGAGACTGAAGTTTTCTCGATAGGTTTTGGAAAAATCCTAAAATATCAAATTTCATGGAAATCCGTATACTCAGAGCCGGGTTATTCCATGCGGACACACATACGGACAAACGGATGGACGGACTGACGGACATGACGAAGCTAATCGTCGCTTTTGGCAATTTTGCGAACGCACCTAAAAGTGACATGTGCGTGGTTGGTTTTGTTTATCGGCCAGCGTACTGTTTAATCCTCTCAAATAATTCACACCAGTTCTCCGCGTTCTAAAGTCATCAGCATTTGCACACTCTTGGTGTTGACTAAAGGAAATTATCCCCTTTAATGTATGTTACTAGACACAGGCGGAAGCCGGTCACAGTTTTCTAGCAGGTAACCACCCAAGTTAGCTGTGGCTCACTTTGTTGACTTAAATTACATAATTAGCCGTATTACTGCCGGTGCCTCCCTGTTTTCTTTGTAACCTACGATTCGTGTAATGCAGCTGTCGATAGCAGCATGCTGGAATGAGGGTTTCATATGAAACGAGAGGGATGCCTGGCGCTGTTATTGGGGGTTAGGCTGCTGCTTATCGAACGGCCGGATTCTTCTCTATCCAATAAATTGCCGGGGTTTAGCATATTTTTAAAGAACAGTGCTGCGCGAGCTGAGAAGGGATAAAGAATGACATGTGCTGTGAGGATGAACCATTTAAAGACTGCGATTCACCTGGAGTATACTTAAAGATCCAGTCCGTACTGCGCAGTAAACACTCCGTCTCGGTTATAAAAACCAGTCAGTTAATGTTGTATAGGGAAATAATCGCTGTTTGTTCTGAGATCCACACAAAACACATAAACACACTGTGTGGGCAGAACAGTGCGCCTCCCACTTGACGGATTTCTTTCAAATTTGATATTAGGCACATTGATGAAAATCTGTCGAGAAAATCCAGATTTGGTTAAAATAGATTAAAAATACCGGGCACTTTACGTGGAGACCAGAGTACGTTTTATTGTTGCCGGCGACATTAAATCGACATAAAATCGCTGTTGGACTCTGAAATGTAGTATCCGGCTGTTAGGATGCATGTGGAGGTATAAACATTACGCGAACGCACCACAGTGTTATGTTATACGTAAATATCCTGTACTGTTGAATGTTAAACCTGGTGTTACGTAGAGTAACCACTGTGTTTAGGGGGTTAGATGTTTAGCGGAAGTGTTGAAACGTGCTTCGAATGGATTAAATTTCTCGCCTAGAATACGCAGTCAGTTTGAGGGCACGTCCTTTTTTCTTAATGTCCTCTCCCCCCCCGCCCCCGCGCCCCCCCCGGGGCGGACATATCAGCTGACCACTCTGTTGGAGCGTAGCTACGTATTTGCAAGTGAGAAACGTTCACCTCTCCCATTGGGTGCTCCTTTTCAGCCTGCTTACCTTCCTAAAAAGGAAACAAGCAGGTGTCAGAGTGTCCCTACTGTTTTAACTTCCTGGTGTGCACATGCGCATTGGTATATACGTAGATTATGACGGGCCTCTTTGAAATGAAACAAGTACAAATAATTGACCCGTTTGGGGCCCACCTGAATACGTAATCGCTTTATGACTCACGCTTGTGTAACCGAAAGGAAAACGCTCCCAGAGTTGTAGGTCAGACGGAGAAAGTCATGGCGCATGTATATTGCGCATAGGCACTATCATGATACGTGCGAATGCCGTCAGCGTTTTGGGAACAGAGGACACGAGTCAGATCGACGGTTAGTGTAGTCTTACCATCCCTCCCTGTTACGCGTGTGGCGTTCGTTGTGTTCTGGTCTGCATGCCGTTCTTTTCGGCAGCATTGTTGTGCGTGTTGCATCATGTGTGTTTTTCGCAGCAGCTTCCGTGAATGGATTCAGACAAAAAACTACAATAGTGACGGAATGTCCGCTTGAAGACAAGTCTTGATGGGTAGATGTTTCCATGAAACTGATCACATGATTCATCTAATACCGACATTGGGAGGGGCGCACACAGGGGCGCAGTTGGTTGAGGCACTGCGCTACAAGCCGGAAGGTCGCGGGTTCGATTCCCGATGGTGTCATTGGAATTTTTCATTTACATAATCCTTTCGGCCGCACTATGGCCCTGCGGCCGACTCAGCCTCTAACAGAAATGAGTGCCAGGAATATTTCGTTGGGGGTAAAGGCGGCCGGTGCGTAGGGCTGACTTTACCACCTTCATGTGCCGATTGTCTTGAAATCTGGGAGCCTGAACCCCCTGGAACTGTAAGGGCCTGTCCAATCCTGTAATGAGATAACTGAACCTTAAGCTTTTACCGAGATGTAGAATGCGTGGCGCAATTCCTCCGTTCCCCTTCCTGGTTTCATGAAGTGGTGCATAATGATGCGCAAGGACAGCTTTTACTGGCACAACAGAACCATTACGTGACATCATACTTGATGGCGGGTTTTTTTTTACAAACCGGTTCATCGCGTGACAAATGATAGCATAACGTAAAAGGTGTAAGCTGGGTGAGTTTCGGAATCTGTGTTTCGAACGTGCTTCACTATGGTGAATATTTAGGAAAAGATAAGAGGAAACAGTTACAGTCGAACTCGGTTATAACGTCACGAAAGGTACTGAATATTTTGTGTCGTTATAAACGAGTGTTGTTATAACCGAGCAGTATAATGTGATGGTTAACAGTGAGGAATTAATTGCTAACAGAGAATATCTGACGCTATAAACGAGGTGTCATATTAACTGACGTCGTTATAACCGGGTTCGACTGTATTTATCTTCGGCAACGAATATTTACTGCTGATTGTTGTACCAAACACAGTCGATCTCGGTTATAACGTCATGAAAGGGCCTGAATATTTTGTGTCGTTATAAACGTGTGTCGCTATAACCGAGGATTTTAATGTTATGGTTAACAGTGAGGAATTAATTGGTACCACAGAATATCTGACGCTATATGCGAGGTGTTGTATAAACCGATGTCGTTATAACCGGGTTCAGCTGTAGTTATTCCATACGGTAAGATGTCCGTTCTGATGTAACTTCCGCAGTACATTAGCGCCGGCTGTATGTGGACGTCAAGAATGACGTCGTGTAAACAAAAAAAGAACGCATGCGCAAAGTTTGTGTTAGTTGCTATATTTATCAGCGTAAGAAGACGGTTACATAAGTAAGGTTCGCTGCCTCATGAAAATTAAATGAAAAGGCATTACATTGTTCATTGTGGATAATTTATTCTACCGAGTATAATTGTGCAGCATAATTCCCGGCCATTTGTCACGTCTTGGCAGTGGTTGAAAAAAATATGTCGCGGTAGAAATCGAGCTCTGGTATTCGCAGCCATTCACATACAACCGTTTCCACTTCCTCATCGTAGGATATGACAAGAAGGGACAAATTCATTGCTGTGATTGGGGAATATATGCCTTTTTACACTGAAAGCACCGAGAACTAATCGGGACTAAAATTTCGTCTTACGCTAAAGACGTGCAACAGTGACCTTGAATCGTCGTCACTGACATCTTCACTCATGTTTACATTAACCTTTTAAAGCCTAGCGGTAACTTTACGTACCACCAGGTTTAACATTAAAAAATCGTACGTGGTGCCCACATTGCGTTTGTGTTTTGTACGGATCTCAGAACAAACAGCAACTTTTGCCTTATAAAACATTAAGAGACTGGTTTTTATAACCGAAGTGGAGTGTGTTTACAGCGCGGTACGCACTGAGTCCTTATAAAACATGTACGCTTCGTCTATAAAGAGTTAATTTCAAGTTAGCAATAAAATAAGCAGCGTGACGCAGGAATGTATTAGCTTACGTTGCCACTTGTCTTCCTGTAAAGGTAGATGCAAATTCACTGACTGCGCTTAGCAGTGATTGGCCAGTGACCTGTGCGTGTTGCTATTGCATATGACTCAGCTGGCTGTGAGATTGTACTTTGACCACAGCTTGAAAGTTATCACGGGATGTGCTTGTTACAGAAGTGAACAACCGTGCGCCCGTTGGCCACTTTGCAGCCATTATGCTCGTGTAAAGTATATGGCGAGTGAAATGTCTTTTGTATTCCTCTGCAAAAGGGTGCTCGACTATGCTGGAAGTGGGCAGATCCTGCATATAAAACATTTAGGTGGCGTCAGTGTCCTCTTGTCACATGCACGTGTGGGGAGGGTGGTCAGTTCCAACCCTAAGTGCTGTAGGTTAATTGCGAATTTCATCTTTATGGTACTTCGACACGTGCGCATAAATTTTAGCTCAGCCTGTATAAGCCACATGCCGAATCTTTACGTTTCGGCTTGAAATTTGATAGTCGTTTTTTTTGTAGTTCCTTGATCAGCAGTTAACAACGGATCGAGTGTATGGAGACTGGGCTCCAGTGAGATGCTTTGCCATTTTGTTTCGGTAACGAAGCGTTTGTTCATCGAGTTTAGAAATTCAGAGGGTGATTATTTTAAGGCCGATCCCAATGGCCGCGCGGTCTAAGGCGTCAGTCTGCGGCCGAGCGCTTGCTGGGATTGCGGGTTCGAATCCCACCGGGTGCATGGATTTTTATCTTTTGTACAGTGTTTGTGTTGTCAAGTAGAGGGCTCTGCGACGGCCCGATCCCAGTGGCCGCGCGGTCTAAGGTGTAGGTCTGCGGCCGAGCGTTTGCTGGGATTGCGGTTTCGAAACCCACCGGGGGCATGGATTTTTATCTCTTGTACAGTGTTTGTGTTGTCAGGTAGAGGTCTCTGCGACGGCCCGATCCCAGTGGCCGCGCGGTCGTAAGGCGTGGGTCTGCGGCCGAGCGCTTGCTGGGATTGCGGGTTCGAATCCCGCCGGGGACATGGGTGTTTTTCTCTTGTACAGAGATGTGTACCGTCAGGCAGAGGTCTCTGCGACGGGCCGATCCCTTGTCCAGAGGCGTCATACCGACTGGTGTGTGTAAGTGATGGTCAAGTTAAGGTCAGCAACCTGGACACCTACTGTGAGTAGGTAGAAGAGATAAGGACTACGGAACGACGATTACTGTGAGGTTCACACGTCGTCGTTTCTGAGAATTCGTCTTCTTGGATACCATGTGTCGTTTCCCAGCGTTTCGACGGATCCTGGCGCCTTTATATGTAACGGTAAGCAGTCCTTGAACCATTTGCCCAGCGCCGCATCCGAGAAGCGTTCCGTGATTACTAGCATGCAGCGTCTCTGCCTCTCGCGTTTCTTATCGGAGTGGGTACTTTTACCCTTGATCTAGCAGGTGTCTCCTATTACAGCGCTGCGCCGTTGTGTTCAAGAGGTGCATGTTCGTATTTCGGCCAGGTTACCCGGAATCCTGACGACAAGTTGTTCGCAGTGTTTTAAGCCTGCAGGTGACGGCCAGGATCGCGTCCTCGGAGCTTCTAAGAACCTCTGCCTACTTGTGGATTCGTATGCAGAGTGTTTACAGAAGTCCCTTGGAGTGTTTAAACCCTTTAAAGACGAAGCGTGTCTGTTTCACATAAGGACTCAGTGCGTATCACGCTGTAAACACTCTCCACTTCGGTTATAAAAACCAATCTCTTAATGTTTTATAAGGGAAAAGCTGCTGTTTGTTCTGAGATCCGTACAAAACACATAAACGCAATGTGGGCACCACGTAGAATTTTTTAATGTTAAACCTGGTGGTACGTAAAGTTACCGCTAGGCTTTAAAAGGTTAACAACAGAAATGCCGGCTTCCGAAACTTCGTACCGTTAAGGTCTTACAAGGTTGAACCGTCCTGCTTTTAGCTTCTGTTTCATTAATCGTATTTAACTCTGTTATTTATTAAGGAAAGAATATGTACAAAAATGAAGTAAATATGTGTCCAGACACAACTAAATTCTATTTATTGTATAGAACTACATGTTTCGACCTATATCGGGTCATCCTTAGGTTCACATTTGGTCTTTAAATATATTGAGGAAGAAATATACATTATTTAAGTATATTTCTTCCTCAGTATTTTTTAAACGCCAATTGTGAGCCTGAGGATGACCCGATATAGGTCGAAACATGTAGTTCTATATAATAAATAGAATTTAGTCGTGTCTGGACACATATTTACTCGATTTTGTGTATTGTTAACAACAGAACGGGGTGACGTTCGTTGAAGTTACGACGGAATGTGTCCTGCGCGTTGGGAAGTGACGGGAAGGTGCTTTGTTGGGTGATGCAATGTAAACGGCATGGACCACGGTGAAAGTTTTCCGATACAGTTATTATAAACAGCTCGTGCCAAATTTCATGCAAATCCACTGGGTTGCGCCAATTTTACAGAAATATAAGAGCCCCCTCAAGATTCTAGTTGTTAGATGACGGGTGAGTTCCGTGCTGAAGAGCCACAAATGTTAGACGCCACCGTACAAAATTTAGTGACCGCGGCGACCTGGCGCCGGTGATTTGTGCACCCCTGCATATCCGGCAAGTGTTTTAGTGCCGACAGATCAAGTTTCATTGACCTCCCATGTGAGGCGCCGTTCGTTACGTCCTCTGATTGCAAATGCCTCTCGTAACATCATCACTTCTCGGGACCGCTTATCGGGACGTTGGTGCTGTAACGCGATAAGCTAAGATAGGCTGGCTAAAGTTCGAAGTCCTGCCCATGTTTTGAAAGAAAATAGTTAAGTTGATGAGTGTCATCCCGCTATATTTCCGACATCGACAAATAAGCATTCGCGTTTTCGGTCTGTTGTGCCTACGCTACGTGTTTCGGCACTTATTTGGACCATCATTAGGCCATTGTATAAAACAGATTTTTGTGTATCTTTGTGTACGGTTTGCTTTTGTTTTTAAAAGGTTTGTACACTACACTGATGAAGGTCCAGACAGGGGCCGAAACGTGTAAACAAGCCGTAATAAGTATACAGTTGTGTTGGACTGAAAATTCGAGCGTTGTTTGTTAGCAGCAGTTCTTATTTTGTTTGATCTTAGTGCTGTGTGTTTGCTTGAGAGCTGTGACGTCACGGGTGACGTGTCAGTTTCACAGGTGCCGTGGTCCGGATGTTGGCTGCTTATAAGCCATTAAGGAAAGCTTGCCGAGAGTGGCGGCTTTGATAGGGGTTGGTGGTGTGGGGATGTAGATATACTGCATATAGTGGGGGCAGACTGGGGTGGTGTGGGGATGTAGATATACTGCATGTAGTGGGGGCAGACTGGGGTGGTGTGGGGATGTAGATATACTGCATGTAGTGGGGGCAGACTGGGGGTGTGTGGGGATGTAGATATACTGCATGTAGTGGGGGCAGACTGGGGGT
>BLKM01000836.1:324295-338238 GCA_013340265.1 Coptotermes formosanus | reverse complement strand
CTGGTGTTAGTTGCCATAGGGGGGGGGGGAATAACTGCGCTCGTGGGGGCTGGTGAAAAGCGAAATAGAAAGAGAGAGAGTTTGCAAGTGATAAGAAGAGACAAATCGCGAAAGATGCGGCCACGTCCCTTCGCTTGAAAAACTGTGTGAAAGTGACTTTCCTGTTTGTTGCTGCCCAATATCTGAAAGAGCGATTGCTTTGTTTTAAGGTTTCCGGGCTTCACCTTCGCCCACATGGTTAGCCATTTGGAGCGTAGTACGTACCGCCAGGTTTAACATTCACGGATTGTACGTTCTGCCCACACAGTGTGTTTATGTGTTTTGTGTGGATCTCAGAACAAACAGCGATTATTTCCCTATACAGCATTAACTGACTGGTTTTTATAACCGAGACGGAGTGTTTACTGCGCGGTACGGACTGAATCTATATGTACACACCTAAAGCCCAGTGGTTACTATATATACCGCCAGGTTTAACATTCACGGATTGTACGTTCTGCCCACACAGTGTATTTATGTGTTTTGTGTGGATCTCAGAACAAACAGCGATTATTTCCCTATACAGCATTAACTGACTGGTTTTTATAACCGAGACGGAGTGTGTTTACTGCGCGGTACGGACTGAATCTATATGTACACACCTAAAGCCCAGTGGTTACTTTATGTACCGCCAGGTTTAACATTCACAAATTCTACGTTCTGCCCACACAGTGTGTTTATGTGTTTTGTGTGGATCTCAGAACAAACAGCGATTATTTCCCTATACAGCATTAACTGGCTGGTTTTGAACGCTTAAACAATTAGCATTTGCGCGACTTGTGCATAAGCACTGAACCCAATTAGCATTATTTGTTTCAGTCAGTTTCAGAAAACCTTCTTGTAAGAACAATTCTTGTAGGTCTTTTTTGTTTGTTTGTTTTGTTAGCAAATGCCACCGTGGAAAACGCGACGCCTATTTGTGGGTCAGTTTGAGTCTCATTAATTTGACGATCGTGTAAATTGCGGCTCTGTTATTTATCGATATTTTCCCTTTAATTAAATCATCAACAGCCGGCATAAATTTATTTTATAATACATTTTTTAGGGCACGCGGTGGCGCAGTTCCCTGAGGCACTGCGCTGCAAGCCAGAAGGTCACCGGTTTGATACCCGATGGTGTCACTGGAATTTTTCATTAACATAATCCTTCCTACCGCACTGTGGCCCTGGGGTCGACTCAGCCTCTAACAGAAATGAGTACCAGGAATATTTCCAGGGGGGTAAAGGCGGCCGGTGCGTAGGGCTGACAACCTTACCACCTACATGTGTCGATTGTCTAGAAATCTGGGAGCCTCAACCTGCTGGAACCCTCAGGGCCTGTCCAGGCCTGTAATGGGGTAGCTCTTCCCAGGGCTGTGGGGTCGGAGTCGGAAGGAATTTTTAGGTGGAGTCGGAGTCGGTAAAAATGTACCGACTCCGACCTCAGTCTAAAACCTTAACTAGGTACTCCAACTCCAGAGCCCTGATAGCTACAGTAACCATTAGACTTATACTTAAATATAGACTATAAGTCTAAACAGTAGCCTGATGATTCACGTGGTGGTGATGAAACGTCTTATAGGTTTACCGTTATTAATACGTATTGGGCTTTTATGAAGGAGTCGGAGCTTTTGTGTACCGACTGCACAGCCCTGGCTGCACCAGGCTTTACCAATACATTTTTTAACGTGTTCTCCAGTTTTGTCAAAGTCACGATCAAGTTACACAAATTCGCTGATCACAAATACATTCATTATTTTACGTTCTGCTACGACAGTCGGCAGCCTGAGCGATGGTACGCCCGGAAGGACAATTTGGCCTTGTAGTTCACGTCACAATAACCGTTTAAAGACGAAGCGTATCTGTTTTATATAAGGACTCAGTGCGTACCGCGCTGTAAACACTCTCCACTTCGGTTATAAAAACCAGTCTCTTAATGTTTTATAAGGTAAAAGTTGCTGTTTGTTCTGAGATCCCTACAAAACACATAAACGCAATGTGGGCACCACGTAGAATTTTTTAATCCTTTAAAGACGAAGCGTATCTGTTTTATATAAGGACTCAGTGCGTACCGCGCTATAAACACTCTCCACTTCGGTTATAAAAACCAATCTCTTAATGTTTTATAAGGCAAAAGTTGCTGTTTGTTCTGAGATCCATACAAAACACATAAACGCAATGTGGTTACCACGTAGAAGTTTTTAATGTTAAACCTGGTGGTACGTAAAGTTACCGCTAGGCTTTAAAAGGTTAAAGACGAAGCGTATCTGTTTTATGTAAGGACTCAGTGCGTACCGCGCTGTAAACACTCTCCACTTCTGTTATAAAAACCAATCTCTTAATGTTTTATAAGGCAGAAGTTGCTGTTTGTGCTGAGATCCGTACAAAACACATAAACCCAATGTTGTTACCACGTAGAAGTTTTTAATGTTGAACCTGGTCGTACATAAAGCTACCGCTAGGCTTTAAAAGGTTAACATTACTGAATGTAATTTGTCCATAAAAGATGCCACCAGGTGGGCAGATTCATCGTCCTCCCGCAGATGCGCACTGGGCGCTGTGAAGCTAGAAAGTGAAGAGAGGGCCACAGCCTCGTCGCCATGGCCTGTCACTTGCGTGGTAATAGTCTTCAGTAAGAACGTAGAACGTAGTTGTCACAATGCAACTGTATTTGTGACACTGAGTTACGTGCACGTTACGTGATGAGGGGAGTGGTCATTGCGTGTGTTTTTGCACGCGTGTCCGGAAGGCGATAATGTGATGGGCGTGGTATGCCAAACGTAACCACCAAAGGCACACGCCTCCTTTTGCTTGTTTTCTCCCGTGTGTAAGGTTACAACGTGACACTTTTGATGGGAAGTTTAGGGATACGGTGACAGAATTTTGCTTCGGGAGTTGTGCAAGATTTTTCAAGCTGTCATTTTTATTTGTGTGTTTAGCTGAACTCTGACCCGTGTGTGTGGGGGGGGGGGGGGGCTGATGTAAGCAACTGCGAAAAGCAAAGTGTGAGTTTCTCAGAGTTCAGGTTGCTGAACATTGAAATGTGGCATGTGACGTTGCTTCGTTGGCCAAGTGGCTACCGGGTTTTCTAAAGATCATAGTTGATCTAGACACCATGCAGGACAAAATCACAACATAGAGACAGGTAAAAACTCCTCTGAACGTATGAAATATTGGAAATATTTGGAAAAAACTTTTAACGAATCAAAATTCCATTCAGGAAGAAATTAAGAGTAGATTGGAGTCGCAGTGTTTGCTGACAATCGGTGGAGAATATTTTGTCTTCCAGTTTGCTAGCCATAAATATAAAGATCAGGGTATACAGAACTACAGGGTGTTCCAGTTAAAACTGTCCCTTTTGCACGGTGTGATCAAGAGAGTATTTTGTTTTCGTTTAGTTTTTTGGTGGACGAAATGTACAGTCTTACAGAAGACGTTGGAAATGAAATCTTTGTGAATCAATATAATTTTGTGCGCGTGTTATCAAAATTCGTTTCTTGATTTTGCTGTGCAAGCCGGCCAATTTAAGTGGAACAACCTGTATAATTTTTCCTCTTGTTTTTAATGGGTGTGAGACTTGGTCTGGCACATTGAGGGAGGAATACAGGCTGAGGATATGCGAGAATAGGGTGTTGGTGAAGGTATTTGGGTCTGAGAGGGACGGGGTAACAGGGAAGTGGAGGAGATTAGCTCTTACCGCGCAGTAAACACACTCCGTCTCAGTTACAAAAACCAGACAGTTAATGCTGTAGGGAAATAATCGCTGTTTGTTCTGAGATCCACACAAAACACATAAATACACTGTGTGGGCAGAACGTAGAATTGTTGAAAGTTAAACCTGGCGGTACATAAGGTAAGCACTGGGCTTTAGACGATTATTGCGAACTTTGATTCATTCAAGCAAAGTGGATGCATTGAGGAACGTTGTGCTTGGCATTTTGCTGCGAAATGCCGCTCGGTAGTTCCCACAGCATGCCTGTAGCTGACGTCACTACATGTAACGTACGGAACAGGTTGTGCAAATTAGTTCAAGGTCCGCAGAATACATCTCTGACCAAGGAAGTTGGAGCATCCCGGGGGGGGGGGGGGGGCGGCGGCGGAAGGACCGGTAATAGGATTCACTCGGTAAGGCGATTCAGTAACTGGGTAACTGAAGCAGACACTGTTGTGGGAATATGAACGTTCAAGTGGGGGGGGGGGGGGGGTTCGCAAACGAGTGGCTGTTTTTGTAATTGCTGTGGCTTGCGAGATGACGGCTGCACGTTCGCCGAAACACGTTGCAAGGCGCGTAAAGCCCGAGTTTCGCGCCTTGAAACGTGTTTACCGACGTAATGCCGACCACCACGTAGTCCGGCACAAATTTGCCGACGTTTCGAAACATTGCTAGAACGCAGGCCACAAGATGGAACATTGTGGCCGGTTCCGTAGAAGGAGGATCGGATCATGCAGAACTGAGACCTAGCAGGCCAGTGGTCGTACTACCTGGAGGCGCTTCTGATGATAATACAAACAATGGTGGCTCTTCTGGGATGTTACGCAGCGTATAATAATAGTTACCTACGTTTCGGGACAACCTATTGGCCCTATATTCATGGACCTATTGGCCCCAGGATGGGACCTACAGGTCGTCCCGAAACGTCGTTAACTGCCATTCTACGCTGCGTAACATCCCAGAAGAGGGAAGATGTCATTTACACCGCGGCGGAAACCTGAAATCACGGATAGGACGAGTGCCTTTCCCGACCCACAAGCTGGAGGATCACCCTCTGTCGGCTATCCGCCATTGCTTATTCAGTATACTCGCGGCGTCCCTCCATATCTGCAGGCCGACTGCTAACCTGCGAACTGAAACTACATGTGCACGCTGTACTTCTACTCAGGGCTGTGGAGTCGGCACATAAATCTCCGATCCCGCCTGCTTTGTAAAATCTCAATATATGTTTTATGATAATGATAAACCTGCTAAACTGATAAATGGTATCACAAGACGTTTCATCACCACCACGTGAATCATCAGGCTACTGTTTAGACTTATAGCCTCTATTTAAGTATAAGTCTAATGGTTACTGTAGCTAGTATCTATTTAAGATTTTATATCGAGTTCGGAGTCGGGAGTCGGCACATTTTTACGGACTCCGACTGCATCAAAATTCCTTCCGACTCCACAGCCCTGCTTTTACTGCATGAAGTTGTTTGAATATACAAAAACACCAATCACCAACAAATTCACAAAGAGGATTTTATCATCAATCGTAACACACTCCTACATGTTTCGACCCTGCTGGGTCATCTTCAGGGAGAACTTTTTTGTTATCGTTACACCAAGGTTGCACGTTATAGTTGAGTGAGAATGTGCTGTTGACTGTGTACCTGTCAACAGCACATTCTCACTCTCTTTGTGCATTTGTTGGTGATTGGTGTTTTTGTATAATATAGTGCACGGATATGGAACACATTAAATTTTTTTGAGTATATCCGCGTCTTGCATTGAAATCGCCGTGCAGAAGTTCTCTTTTTTGGGAAAAAAAAAAACCTGCAAGGCCGCAGTGAGCAGGATGTACAGCAGTGACAATAAAAATCAGCAACAGACACCAATTATCGCGTCATGAGTGATCGGTGTGACGCCAGAAAGGGCGGAAGGGAAGCTATTTCTTATTACCAGAGCGGCCGTCAGGAGACGTGGGGAAAGGCTAAAATAGAAAGAAGCTGGAGACGGTGGAAAAACGCTTCAAGTAGACGGGTCGGGTGGCAGGAACAGTTGATTAGCGTCGGTATTGAGGCTTGATGGGCTGGTCGGATGTTCGAATTACTTGCTGTCAGGGCTGTGGAGTCGGTACACAAAAGCCCGATATGTATTATTAACGGTAAACCTATAAGACATTTCATCACCACCACGTGAATCATCAGGCTACTGTTTAGACTTATAGTCTATATTTAAGTATAAGTCTAATGGTTACTGTAGCTATCGGGGCTCTGGAGTTGGAGTATCTAGTTAAGGTTTTAGACTGAGGTCGGAGTCTGAGTCGGTACATTTTTACCGACTCCGACTGCACCTAAAATTCCTTCCGACTCCGACTCTACAGCCCTGCTTGCTGTGGCGTTACACGACGTACTGGCTGCCAGAATGGGGCATCAGACGTAGTGGTCAAGTGGCTAGTGCCCCTGGCTTGTACCCACGCGGTCCTGTGTTCAAATCTCAGCACGCAAACGAGATATTCTTCTTTCCGCAGTCTCTCCAGACAAATGCCTACGTCATATCGGCCAGCACCCCTCTTTGTATCTCACTGTTCGTTAATTCAGCAGTTTATGTTGTGTGCCATACTTGTACCGTCGGTGAATGCACTAAGAATGCTGTAACTAGGTATGGGGCGTTGAGTGTTGAACCGTGTCGTATCATTTGGCTTAAGTTTTGGGCCGGTGACTCCAAAGCAAGTAGGTGGCTTGCTGTTGTGAGAAAATTACTGTTTTGAATTAACTATCCCTCTCAAGCCCAGTGGTTACTGTATGTACCACCAGGTTTAACATTCACAAATTCTACGTTCTGCCCACACAGTGTATTTATGTGTTTTGTGTGGATCTCAGAACAGACAGCGATTATTTCCCTATACAGAATTAACTGATTGGTTTTTATAACCAAGACGGAGTNCGTTTTTATAACCGAGACGGAGTGTGTTTACTGCGCGGTACGGACTGGGTCTTTAAATATAATTCAGGTTAATTTTAGTCTGTAAAAGTAGTTACGTTGGTAGTTACATTTTGCTTGTAAGAGACGTGTTCATAATTTTCTCAGCTCTGCGGAGAGAACAATAACGGGCCTTTTGGTGAGATTCTTAATTCGTACTTCTGTGCAAATTTTACGAGCCGGCGCCATGAAGTCTGTGAGAAATGGACGAACAGGGTATGTAATATGCATGGGGAAATGAAAAATGCATACAGAATAGACGTCAAACAACGTGAAGGGGAGTGAGAGAGACCAAGTGGGAAACATAAACGTAAATTGGATAATAATGCTTGGCGGGTAAGTGGGAAAGTGGGGGTAGATGATATGGAGTGGATTCAAGTGATGTGAAAATGCACCATTTGGATGGTTTTTCTTGAACTGAAGAGTTGGTTTAAACACAGCAAAGTTATTAAGAATCTTAAAGGAGAGGTTTCCATATTTCTGGAATATGACGCCGTGTCACAACGTAATCGGTCAACCAGAAGAATGTAAAAGTCAGCTACGAAAACATAAAACCACGTAATTTCATGCTTTTATGGTAATTGGACAGCAAAACTGCGTTTAATTTATTCCTGCGTCTGTAGTCCGAGATGGCGTGTGGTCATCGATCACAGAAATGTTTCAGAAATGTTCAGTAACTTTCTCTTTCTTCCCTCTTGTAAGTTTCCATTCTAATTCGGACTGTTCTTTCGTCACTTGTGTCAATTGCTGCGTCCCATCTGCCCCGTCTGTTCGAGAAAGACATGCAAGCATGAAAGGAACTTCTTGTTCTTGTATGAGTGTTGCTTCTTTTCCCTCACTTTCTTTTTGTTTTAAAGTTTATAAAAAGTGGCAAGATTTGATTACGTCATTTTTCGATGATCTTATGCTGTACACATGTTACACAGACGCATTCTGAAAGCTAACAAGCACATCCGATTGTTGTCAGTGAATTCAAATACTGAACTCGCGACATAGAATTGATGCACAGTTTAACCCTTTAACCCTTTAAAGAAGAAGCGTATCTGTTTTATATAAGGACTCAGTGCGTACCGCGCTGTAAACACTCTCCAATTCGGTTATAAAAACCAGTCTCTTAATGTTTTATAAGGCAAAAGTTGCTGTTTGTTCTGAGATCCGTACAAAACACATAAACGCAATGTGGGCACCACGTAGAATTTTTTGATGTTAAACTTGGTGATACGTAAAGTTACCGCTAGGCTTTAAAAGGTTAATGCCTAGCGGTCACTATATCTACCAGCAGGTTTAACATTCACAAATTCTACGTTCTACGACGTGTCGTATAAAGCGATGTCGTTATAGCTGGGTTCGACCTATGTGGACAAAAAAAGCGTCCCATGGCCGGTCTGTCCCCTGCCTCATGCGGCAGGCTTGTACATGTAATAAGGACGTGGCATGAATCCGTTTGTGTAACGCCGGCGAACGCGCTGTCGTGCCGCGTACATGTCTGTCGTGGTTTTGTAATTTAGACGTCATTTTTGGCGCCATCTAACTTGGCAGTCTTGTGTTAAGCCCAACGGCTGTGTGAGAAACGTGTAGACAGGAGGCAGACCGAAGGATGGCTGAGAACGGCGGTGTGTGCTGACTTCTTGAAGAACGCTGTTTGTCGCATATTAATTCACCAGTTCTTCCTGTCTTTGAATTACACGTCTGCGAAACGGGAATGGTGTTGGGTTACCTGTGTCGTATCGAGTGTAAACAGGTTCAGTATACGGGACGTCTGGGATGTTATCGATAATCGACACTTATCGATGTAATCTGACTCATTAGGCGTCTTTGCAAAAGTGCGAAAACCGACTGTAAACTTCGTTATGTATGTCCGTCCGACCGTCCGCATGGAAGAACTCGGCTCCCGGTGGACGCATTTTCAATAAATTTGGTATTATTCATACCGTGCACAGTTACACATTAAATACAGATTCGCACTGACTAATGCGATGTTGTTATTCGGCATTTTCTTACATTACGATACGTGGTTCCAGCTGTGCCAACCGTCCACACAGAAACATCCCACTCTTAAAGCACAGTAAAAAACCAAGGTATACATGTGAATGAGTATCAAATAATTGTTTTTGTACACATTTTATAACAAGATGTCATTCTAATTGTGTAATTTTAGCTTTTAAATGTATCCCTGAAGATGATCACAGTAGGGGTCGAAACATCTTGGAACAAAGTATTGTGACGTATGAAAATATTAAATAATGGCAGTGCATTAGTTGGTATAGATTTTCGTGAAATTTGGTGCTTCATTAAGGGTCAAACATTTCAGGAATGTCCGAAGAACTGATGCCTCTGTAACACCGCTATGAGCACCGCTGATGTTGCATGATACAGCGTCGTTATATAACCAATTAAGTGGCCCATCGGCCACTTTAGCAAAATATCATTTTCCTGCCGCTATATATATATATATATATATATATATATGGTTGTCCTCCCCATGAAATGTCTCCTGTCACGCGCTGTTCACACGGCGTAAGTAAAGTTAGTGCACGTGCCAGAGCTCTTGTACGTCCGTGCAGTGGCACACCCAAGGGGGGGGGGGGTACCGGGCTGCAGCCTCCCCCACCAAACCCAACAAAACTGAAATTTAAAAAAAAAAAAGGTTTTGTAGCTATTATGATACGAAAAGCTTTACGTGATTTACTTTTCAGTCGAAATCCGCCACTGAAGTCGGCTGATGACCAGTACATTAGAATTTTGAAAAATAAATTAATAAATTAAATAGGCAAGAAGACAGGACACTGAGTCACGGAACATGTAGTTATATTCGTATGTATATAAATGCAGTTTCAGGCAGCGTTATGTTGTGCTTACAGCGTGGTTTTTATAACATAATTTTTAAAATCAAACATAAATTATATATAGCCTCAGGGTCAGCCCCCCCCCCCCCACCCCCACCCCCCCCCCGAAAAGTTTTGGGTTAGCGCCTGCGTCCGTGCTGCCGCATTCGAGAACTGTACGAATCTGTATGCCATTTTATATTAGAGATACTTTTAAACAGTTAGCAGCGGTCCATTTCGATTTTCACAGCGGTCGACTCAGTGACGGCAGCCTGCACGGCCCGTGCCTTTTATCGCTGTCCCCAAATCTCAGCCTCGCGGGGATGTCTCAGCAAATAGAGAATCTTTTTTAATGCGATAAACCTGCCGTGCTCGGTGCGGCGACGAAGGAAAGTTCCTCTAATTCCATAAGGGAAACGCGTAAGGAAAATATGCACCATTGCACCATTTCAACCTTGTTTAGTGTGTTTATTTTGTGCGTGTAACCACAGTGTGTCCGTGACTGGTGTTCCCATTGTGTGCTGGACGTGTGATGATGTCATGACTGCTTGTTGTGGGTGTATTGCTGGTTGACCTCCACAGCCATGGCTAAGTAGTTCCACAGCTTAGTCCCTCCCTACTGCCTTGTTGGGGGGGGGGGGGGGGCCCTCGTCTACCTCACCAGGCGCTATTGTTAGTGAAAGTACAAGCCTGCGGTAGTCTATAGCATCTATTCTTAGACCTGGGGTCCTCGGACCCCCTAGGGGTCCATGGGTAGATTTCAGGGGGTCCCGTGAACTTGGATGGGGAAGAAGAAAATTGCAACTTTATTTTCACTAACCTGTAACTGAAATTTAGCTTTTAATGTAACAATGAATGTGGGCATCAAAGTAATTTATGGTCCCTAGGCCCCAAAATTTTTGTTCCTGCAGTAACTGTCACTGTCTGAAGTTATTATAAGGAAGAAGGGGAAAGCAGAATACATTTGCCCTCGCACTGAAATTTTTTTTTTTTTTTGAAAAATTAAATTTGTTTTCAACGTGCCTGTCTTTTAAATTATTTATTGTCTTGTTACTGATTTAATAGATTAGCCTTTTAAAGCCTAGCGGTAACTTTACGTAGCACCAGGTTTAACATTAAAAAATCCTATGTGGTGCCCACATTGCGTTTATGTGTTTTGTACGGATCTCAGAACAAACAGCAACTTTTGCCTTATAAAACATTAAGAGATTGGTTTTTATAACCGAAGTGGAGAGTGTTTACAGCGCGGTACGCACTGAGTCCTTATATAAAACAGATACGCTTCGTCTGCAAAGGGTTAATGGAGATGCACATGTATTAACGTATTATGTATTTGTTACTTTTTAATATTTTGAAAACTGTATTTGAGCATAATTGGATTCGTTTGTAATACAGTCTGTATTATAGATTGTAATACATAGATACATATTCTTCATGTATGTATTTTATTTTATGCGTTTAAGTACATTTTTCTGAGAAGGGGTCCATAGGTTTCACGAAACGTTCAAAGGGGCCCATGGCACAGAAAGTTTAAGAACCCCTGATCTGCAGTCTTTAGTCTCGTGTTGTTAGCAGTGTGACACACCTGATCCATGACCGAGATGTACCTCCATATGACCCTGGAAATAAACGTGATGAAATTGTTCATCGTCGTGCTGTAAACGTAATGTGTACGGCTGTCTGGGGGTCGTTTTGTAAAGCGTGTTATGGAACTGTTGTAACACCCAGTCGAGGTGCTGTTGCACATGTTACAGTGACGCGTCATGCTGACGTCTCCCATTCCAGTAGTTGTAGAAGTGTGTCTTTCGAATGGCTCGTAAATGGAAACACGTGTAAACGGGAAGTAGGTGTAGGGAAAGTGCGTCCTGCGGACAACCTGGGAAACGTGCTTTCTGATATGCTGACCTTGAACAGCTGTGGCTGTTAAGCTGTTAACCCTTTAAAGACGAAGTGTATCTGTTTTATATAAGGACTCAATGCGTACCGCGCTGTAAACACTCTCCACTTCGGTCATAAAAACCAACCTCTTAATGTTTTATAAGGCAAAAGTTGCTGTTTGTTCTGAGATCCGTACAAAACACATAAACGCAATGTGGGCACCACGTAGAATTTTTTAATGTTAAACCTGGTCGTATGTAAAGTTACCGCTAGGCTTTAAAAAGTTAAAGATATCCCGCTACAGTCCTTGACAGGCCCCTAGGGCTGCAGGGGGTTGAGGCTCCCAGGATTTATAGACAATCGGCAGCGGCCGCCTTTACCCCCGACGAGGTATAACTGGTACTCATTTCTGTTAGAGGCTGAGTCGACCCTAGGGCCATAATGCGGCCGGAAAGCTTAGGTAAATTAAAAATCCAGTGACCCCATCGGGAATCGAACCCGCGACCTTCCGGTTTGTAGCGCAGTGCCTCAACCAACTGCGTCACAGCGTGCCCGACGTAGCTGTTGCCGACGGAAGGGTCAGTGTGTTTCGTTTTTAGGCGCGTTCGCAAAACTGCACAAAGGACTGTGTACTTCATGTCTGTCTGTCTGTCCGTCCGTCCGCATGGAACAACTCGGCTCCCAGAGGACGTATTTTCGTGAAATTTTGATATTTGGATATATTTCGAAAATATGCTTGGGAATTTCAAGTTTCATTAAAATCTAAAAAAAATAGCGGTAAGTTCACACGAACACGTACCTACATTTATGATAATATCTCGCTGAATGCTTCTCAGACTGAGAAATGTTTCAGACAAAAGCTGTAGAGAAAATCAAAACACACATTTTATGTTCAATAACTGCCCCCCCCCCCCCGAATCGTGCCGGGGGGGGGATAGTGGGGAAAAATATTGCACAGCCAGACAGGTCACAGGTGACAATATAATACGGCGCATGCGCTTTGCATGCTGGATAACTAAGGCTACAGACACACACTCAGAATCGTTAATATTTACTGCTTTTCCACGGCAACAATGGTTACGCGAACGCGCCTCAAATTTAATGTTGTGCGGACATTGCCTGTCTTGTTGATGGTATGGGATTACTGTTTTATTTGGCGAATGTCCCGGCGCTATTCCAACGCATGTATGGGCAGGCCATGCAGCGGCTACGGTGTATACGCTAGGACAGTCGACAGAAAGTGACCAGCGCTGTTGGTCACTAAAAATAATGTTCTTATATCTAAGAATATATTAAAATGAAAACACGTATAAAAATTCACCGGAAAACTTGAAGAGAACAGATCGCTTTGGAGACAGCTACATGAGAGGATAATATTAAAACGAATCTTAAATTAGGGTATCTGCCCCAGCATGCTGTCCATGGCGCGGTGTCGTCTGAAGACCGTAATGAATTTCTGGGTTTTTGTCAGAGTCGAGGAGTCTGTTGACGCGTTTGATTTTGTTTTGACTTTGTTTTCTTTGTTCTAGGAACGAGTTCATGCCAAAGACCCTCCAGCACACTACCTCACCAAGCTGAGGACGTACCTGGATCCAAAGGCGTCGCGAAGTTCCAGGGTAAGTAACTTGTTAACGAAGTTCTAATGCTTATATGGCACAGGAGGTGTCAGCAATGCGTGCGCCTTCGATTTGTTACTGTCCGTACGCGTTAATTTCATGAACACGTCACAGGACAACGCGCAGTACTATAACACACTGCAAGACTTCTGTGTATCTCAGTAACCGATTCGCTGTCGATATCTCTCAAACGTCGATACTCCACGTTTACAATCGATCGTGTAGGATGCTCAACTGTTTCTTCACCCTCAGTCCGCAGGCCTACCGCATATAACACAGCTTGTCGCCACTGTAAATACGAAAACATAAATGTTTCTAAGGCTACATATAAACTGTCATTCTTGTTCAGTTTTAACCAAAACTGGAATATCAACAAATTTTAGTGAAAACCATATGAAATTTCCCGAAAATCCATACGGCGGGAGTCACCCTCATACATGCCTACGCATGGACAGACATGGATCCAATAGTCGCTTTTTGTTCGTGAACACGCCAAGAAACTGTCATTTTGAGAACTCCACGACCCAGCATTGAAGGTAATTACATAAACCCCTATTATTAGATGAACTTATAGTTTCTGTGTAGCCGAATCGTATTTGCCCCATCTCGTACACGCACACGGGCCCGCGTGCACACAAGATACGTGTGCATTGCGCAAGTTGCTTTTTCAGCAAAGCAGTTAACGATATTTATATAGATATTTTCACCAGGAAATTAAATAGGGAAGTCTTGTTGTAACTCGTACCGTTTATAGTGTGTACACTTCAAATGTTGTCACCATTTTTGTACCGCTAGATTTTGCTTCTTATTTGATGAGAAATAGTCTTAATTTGGGCACCGTTTGTTTGATGTCTGATGACAAGTGTAGTGCAAGTACGAATTTGGACATTGCTTGTAGAGTAAGCTTGTGAATTCATTGGGGTGG
>BLKM01000836.1:297686-314296 GCA_013340265.1 Coptotermes formosanus | reverse complement strand
ACACACACACTCACCCCCCCCTACCCATACACGACGCTCCTCCGATATACATACGCACACACACACACACACAGAGAGAGAGAGAGAGAGAGAGAGTAAAGGCACATGTGACAGTAATTTCTCCTTGAGTGTACAGAATGTTTGTATGAAAGTGTACATATCTTCCTGTTGTGTTAACCATATAGTCTGTAATGCCCATAGCCTTCCTGTTTGTCTGATTTTGAGTCTTTGCCAGCACACCAGCTATCAGACTGGCAGTTCTTTTATCTCAGTGCCTTCTAGGAAATGTTGGGATAGTAGTTTGATTAAGCGGTGACCATTTTATTCTAAGTACTATCCAGTTATTGTACCGTCAGTGTTTTGGATAGCATTCCTAAATGAACTTCAAAAAGGAACTGCTTATTAAGCATCATTATTGTACTTACCCCATCATGAGATGATGCTGCGTATGTGATGAACCCCCCTTCACAGTCTTCCTTTTCAGCAAAACAACCTCTACAGAACATCTTTCATATAGTGTGTATGGCTTTTTAAATCCTCTCTTTCTGCTGTGGCCAGAGCACTGTCCAGTTTATATACCTACTGCAGTACAGTGTTTTCCCTTTCAGATGAAAAGGATGTATATTTAATGGGACAGCAGTGTCACGTTCGTGTGTTAGAGGTTACATTTTTTAGGTGACCTCTCATTTTTCACATGATGAATTAGGAAAAAAATTTTCACCTTATATTGGGGTGAATACAGTATTGTAAAAGTGTTCATCATGATATTTTCTCGTTCGTTTTGTTTGTGTACATGTGCTGTAAACGATTATTGCGGTAAGTGTTACAAAGTTTCTCCCTCGTGATGTCTGCATGACTGTGCTGTTTCTATGAATTATTGAAACCCTTGTTTTAAATACAAGTTTATTTTGGGCCAGGTGCAAATCTCTGCCTACTTGGACAATGTGTTTGACGTTGCTGCTCTTATGGAAGACAGTGAGACGAAGACTGCCGCACTAGAGAAAGTTGCTGAATTGGAAGATGAGCTCGGACATGTGAGTTATATGCAGGACAGTTCTGATGAGTTGACATAACTGATTTATCAATCAGTTTGTTGATGTCATACATTGTCTAATGTCATCAGCTGATACTGCCAACTGCTTGTCTGCTTTTTTTTAACGCTTTGGTCTTTCAATTTAAAATGCAGTGTGCTGTTATCAGTGCATTGTTTTATCCATGATATTTAAATTGTAAGTGATATTTCAGTACAATTAACTATGTTAGAAGAGGTAGGCTGCTTCCAGTTTCACAATTTTTTACTATATTCGGGGAACAAAAGGTTAATTCTCAAGGTGCAAGATATAAAATCCTTCCTCTGTGTATTTGTGTGCACTGGGGCCATTTATAGGTTGTGGCATTCTGTGGGCTTTTTATTGTATTAACCTTGTCCACTTAGCCATATGTCCACATGCTGCTATGTATAGGTTTCAGCTTCCTGTGGACTTTTTTTTTTGTAGTATTAACATAGCCCACACAGCTATCTCCCCGCACACTGCTGAGTATTGGCAGGAATTGACCAGTGTTAGGTGTCAATAACGTAAGGACCGTGTACTTGTAGATTCACAGAATAAGTAAGAGGTCTGTAAGTTTCATAGTGTTCTGAAAACCCAGTGTGTATGAACAAGGAATCATTCACTATGCATTTGTATCACATGAAGTGCAATCAAAGAACTTATCACTTGATACATACAGTACAGGAAGCAGAATGCAGTTCAATCACATATATTTGGTTAGATTTTCCAGATGTATATGCTAATGCTTACCAGATTACGTTTGGTATTCATGAAATGAATGTGAAGTTGTTTGACTGTAGGCATTTCGTGCATGTATGAAATGAAGAAATAGCAACGTGGAGGATGTTAATTTCCTAATAAATTGACAACAGGGATCTTTTTTTTATGTGCTATTTAAGGCTCATGAACGATTAGCGGAACTGGAAGGGGAATCATTGGCAAAATTGGCACAACTGGAAACAGAGCTGGGAACAATACGGGCTGAGAGGGATGAGCTGCTGGAAGGCCGACGCCAGGTGGATGAAGAAGTCAACACTTTGCGTCGAGCCGTAATGCAGCAACAACAGGAGTCTCAGAACAGGCAGTCAATGCTAGAGAGCAAGATTATGGAACTGGAAACCCTTACTCGTACTTTACCAAAAGGTATGTTCTGGTTTGGTTTCATATTTTTGATACTCAGACAGTGAAAGATGTCACAGAAGAGAGTTTAGCAGTTGGGTATAATGCAAGGGGAGATCTTGTGTTAGTACAGCTGACAGGGAAGAGGAGAATTTCCCATTATGTAACTGAAGTAGTAAATGGTTTGCATGGATATGAGTATGAAAATCAGATATTACGAATGGCTGGAAGGCACCAATAAATTTATTCTTACCAAATAAAATGAATACTTTTGCATGCTCAGTAGTGACATATTACAGAAACTTTCAACCCCATTACCAGCTGGATCAATCAAATGCCAAGCATCACAGCTGTATTTCCTGGTTTATTTTAGTGCCTGTAATTTGAAGTGCAATAAAGCTGCCTCGTTAGCTATGTAAAGGTATGTAATTACATGTAATTTAGCCTAGTTTGAGCTGAATATAGCTCATCGTTCACATTTCTTTTTGTTAATTTCTGGATATATGAGATAAATATTACTTGATGAATATTAAGTGCATTCACTTTTCTTCTGTTATTAATCTAACTATTCCTGACGAAGCATGTTTACGTGTATTTAGTAGTGCAGTTGGCTATATCCCCATTCAGACTGTGAAAAATAGATTTACTCTTTCCGTTACCCTTCTCTTGAATTCTGCCCCACAGTACATGCCCCCCCCCCTCCCCCCGATGGGTGACTCTACCTTCTGCCCTGCGTCGTCAGTGATCAGACATATAAGGCAGTGTTAAAATAAAAAGATATGACAGTTGCGAGGTAGATTTGCAACAGTGAACAGTATTCGAAGCTTTTCTGACATGTAATCCTGTTCACACAGAGAAATGAAAACCAAAATTAACACAAGGAACAGCACCTTTCCATACACATTCATTTTGTTTTTTTAAAATTTGGGTGGACACTACATTATTTGATTGCAGTAATTTACCAATCTGTTTTTGTGGTTTTAGGAAGCAGTTCTGGTGGGGATAGCATAAACCCATCATCAATCCCAACACCCCCACCACCACCACCACCACCACCACTGATTCCTTCTACAGTGCCAACACCTGCTCCTCCTCCTCCGCCACCCTGTCCTCCACCACCACCCTCGTCTTCACCGCAGGGAATGCCAGTTCCTGCACCACCGCCACCAGCTGGAATGATGCAGGCACCAGATGGTGCTATGACCATCAAGAGAAAAGTACAGACCAAGTACAAACTTCCCACACTAAACTGGATAGCACTAAAACCCAACCAGGTACGGGGTCTGTAATTTGTCTGACATATGTCTCTTGCTTCTTGCTGCCATTCTGCCATGTGTGGGTCATGAGCTGAATGGTTTATGTTATTAAACAAGCCGACTGGATGTGGCAACTGATGGTTGTGGTATAAAATAATGACTCAATTTAATACCATATATTGTACCAGATTTAACAGAATAAGAATGTGTTGTTAATAGCTGAAAATAAGGTAAATTTGGTTGCATTGTGTGTTTTTCAGCTTAACAGTTCAGAAGTGGCTGGTAATTTATCACACGTGTACCTTTGTAGCCATTTTTGCTTAAGAGGGATGTTTCTTGCAGGAATATATTTGAATGTGTTAATATTGCACTCATGAAACGGAAGTTGGTTGTAACCCACACAATTCGTCAAACTGAGATTCCCTGCATCAGTAGACAGGTTACAAACACACCTTCTGTTTAAGTGTTGTGTCCACAAAAAAATGATTCATATGTTTTCGTAAAAACAGAACATGCTTAAGTGTTGATCTATTCATGATCTGTCAAGTTCCTTCTGCCTCCTGTAAAACTGTTTATCGGTGGGTTATGACAGATTACTCTTTCATTAGCGATTTAGTACTGAGACTGATGTACAAATTTCCCAAGCTGTTCTCTACTGATATATTGAGGGGCACTGTTCATTTATGTCACGAACTTCAAAAACCAATGCACAGTTGTGTATTAATACAGGGTTCTTACTGTGTATGATGATGACTATTTTTCGCTTCCAACTGCTGCTGCACCATGTGTGTGGGCAGTTGGTGGGCCACATGACTGTGATAAAGAAGCCAACATAAGTGAGAAGTGATAGTTGCCAGATAAAATGTTGACCCATTAAAAGGGGAACCTGCTGGGTTAGGAGTGAGGTGCTCAGCTTCTGTGTTGCAGCCGCATATTCTGAGACTGGCTTGTTATGGTGTTCATAGTTCATAGTTTTGTCACCGTGGAAGCCTGAAGACATATAAAATCATCTCTAGCAGACAGCTCATCAAAGTGTAAAGATGTCTCAACTGACTCTGTCCCAGTCTTCAGGGTGCTGCCGTGAAGACTGGGACACAGTCAGTCCTTGAAACACTGGATTGTCTTTACACTTTGACATGGCTGTCTGCCCAAGAAGATTGTTCTGAATATTGTCAAGGCAGAAGCTTCAAGACATAAACCATAAGATTACTAAATGTTAATACTGCATTCAGAAAGACAATATGGGGGAGGTTTCTGTAGTGGCAGTGGCCTAGACTTCCACTCAGGATTTGCCCAGTTTGAAACTCGGCCAGGGGACCAACCACACTGACTGAGGTTTGTAATGCTCTTACACATTCCCAGATATTGGTTTAGTACCTCACTTGACCCATGACTACTTCCACATCATTCCAATTTGTCTTTTACCCATCCCACTATCATGAATGCTGTTGTATAACATGCAACTTATTTCCTGTTCCCAGGTTCGAGGTACAATATTCAATGAGTTAGATGATGATCGACTGCACAGTATCATAGACTTTGGTGATTTTGAGGAAAGATTCAAGATTGGTAGTGGTGGACCACTTACCAATGGGGACAGTGAAGTTGATGGACTGTGCAGCTTTCCCAGCAAGAGGTTCAAACGCACAGAAAATGTTTCCTTACTTGAACACACGCGACTCAGGAATATAGGTACTGAGCTTATCCTCAAAGAAATTTTATATATTAAGCGACTAGAATGTGCAGGCATTGTAGATACTGATTTTGTTTGTTGAAAGTTGTTGCTTTTCAGTACCAGTGTGCCTTATTCCAAGAGTGTCGCTTGTATTTTAAATTATTTATTATCATTGCATCTATCAGGTACTGTAAATAAATCGCATTCGTATGAGTTCTCAGGCTTTCCTTATTGGTGTTGCTTAGATGTCAGTGTTGTGGATTACGCCACGTAGAGCAATACGTTTATTCTGATGTTTCAGATGAATGTGCTAGCTGCATTTTCGAGGTGTGTTAATTAGGTTCAGGCGGATGCCCAAGTGATTGGAAGGTAGAAATAACCAATGTATTTTGTCCTCCCAATCACTTCATCATCCATCTTGATAGTGGAGAGTGCCAGCATGTTCCTCTGAAACATGAGAACAGGCTTTTTATCCTTTGTTGTGATACAGGCCAGGGTACTGCCATTCGAATTACCTTCATAGCCCTGTACATCATCATGTTAGAAACTAAGGCATATCCCCTTGATGAGGTTTTATATAGGGTTGCAGTAGATCTGTGTAGTGGTTCCACAGATATGAAGGGACATAAGGCTTCAATTTGTGTTTTGTAATGTCTACAGAAAATCAAACTGTGCAATTTAATAGGAAGTACAAAAATAATTTATAATCTAATATTGATGCATTGGGTTTTGTAAGCCACTAGCATTAGAATATTCTGCTCTTTTGCAACTGATTAGTAATGACAGCATAGTGTGTATATTAGCTATATGTGAGATGCAGCTTGATTTGGCCACCATTTGCTTACAGCTGTAGTTTATAGTTTTTGAACAGCATTAACAAGTAAGTGCCTCTATCTTTTTAATTGTAACAAACAGCAATATCAAGGCGTAAAATGGAAATGCCTGCGGAAAAGGTGATCACTGCTGTAAATTCGCTGGACCTGAAACTCCTGTCCTTGGAAAATGTGGAAATTCTTCAGAGAATGGTGCCTACAGAGCAAGAGGTAGTATAATTTCATTCATAGCTTTGAGTTTAACTGGTACGCTGTTAATTGTTTAGAGATTTTAAACTGAGATGGCATTTTTATGTTAGTATTACATGTTAGTATTACACGTGTAATTCTCACTTTGCTTTTTCAGAAATTTAAACTTAAAGTTGCAGTGCAGAAAGTACATTTGAAGTGTTCGCAAAAGATGTGAATTGGAGTGACAGACTTTTTAAGGATGACGTTTTATATTCCCATTTTTCATACAAAAATTTATATAATTGCTGTTGACATGTCATCTGTGTATGTTGGGAGTATGAGATTCATACTTTTTATGAGAGTCAGTGCAGCCTGTTTCTGAGTAAGAGCTGTGTCTGTGGGTAGGTGATTTGCTATTTAAAATTGAATCTTTTATAAAATCCACAAGAGATGTCAGGTGTAACATTCACACAGCAGAGTATCAGACTGTGGTCATCTGGAATGTGACGCTTTGTTTGTGTTTTGGTAGATACGTATCATTTCTGGTAGGATCCCCTATGGCCCGAAAATTGGTTTGTGTCAACCAAAATACGTGGCATTACTTTCTGCAAGACCATAATATTCAGTCACCAAATGTATGTAATCATTCGCAGGTAGTCACTTCCCTGATGATGAGGGCAGAGATGGCTCTCGAAACATTGGCTTATTCATCATTAAGCCATTTAACATGGCTGATAGCCTGAGAACATTTTATCCAGCATGTAAACATTTTCAGCACAAAAAGTCTATATCTGTCTTGAAGCTTTCATGATGACAAAATTCAGTAAAGTCTTCTGTGGCAGGCAGCAGTGTCAGATGGTTTAAATACATTGATATTTCAGAGACCAGCTCTGTTTCTCTGCTAGCAGCGGTGCTTGTCTCTGAAACACCAGTGTATATGAACCACTTGACACAGCTTTGAACCAGAGATTTTATTGAAATCAGTATTGTTCATTAAGGCTGCAAGTAGCACAGTGTGATGCAGTTGCAGATGAACATGACAAGATCTAAGATTCTACAAAACAGTTAGAACTTACAGAGTACTGTGTTACAGTAGGACAGGGATAGAGCTCACCTTTGTTGACCTGGCGAGAATTTTTCTGGCAGTGAATCTTCAGTTGCAACAGAAAATTGTTGTGTTACGTCAGCATGTAGTTGTCACTTACTGGCATTTTATTTCTCCTTGTGTCTGCAGGTGAACAAAGCTAAATTCCTCTTGAACAAACAGCACCACATGCTCCATATAACACAATGTGTCTGTGTTGTGTCAGACAGAACACGTGGCATTGTTTGTTTAAGTGTATGTACACAGTGGGATGGATGATACCAAATTCAATTCTCTTGTGCCTACATGGAATTATTTATTGATTTTTTACTTTCCAATTCTTGTTCAGACAAAGGCCTACAAAGAATATGTGGGCTCAAAGAAGAATGTGAATTTACTGACGGAGGAAGATAAGTTCCTTTTGCAGTTGGGAAAGGTGGAAAGGATATCAGCCAAGCTCAGCATTATGAATTACATTGGGAACTTTTTTGATAACATTCATCTCATCACTCCAGTGAGTATTTAACTTGCCCTGTGAGCATATAATAACTAATTAACACACTTCTTGGACTAGAGCTCCTTTAATGAGTGATCAGCAGCTTACCTGGTCATGAAATACCCCACATCTCTGAAACTGAATGCTTGTAACTGTGTTCAGTAAAGCCTGACGCTGGTCCCCAGTCTCTTGTCAGTTGAATTCACTTTACATGTTCACACTCTTAAAGATTCATTTTAATAATATCTCTTTATTGACAGCTAGATCTACTAATGGTCTCTTCAAGTTTGTAGCTAAAATTCTGTAGCACTTCAATATAACCCATAACTAGATCTACTAATGGTCTCTTCAAGTTTGTAGCTAAAATTCTGTAGCACTTCACATAACCCTTATTTGTGTATGATATCTCTTTTATTTGCCTTATATGATGACAGGTTGTTCTATGGCTTAGGCAGTTACTTACCATCCTCTGTCAATGCAGAGGCCTGTGTTCAATCTCAGGACAATCTGTGTGGCTTCTGTGGTGGACAGGGTGGCAGTGGGAGAGATTTTTCTTTGCGTACTTCAGTTTTCCCCTGCCAGTATGATTCCACCAATGCTCCGCAGTCATTCATTCACTTGTCACAGACACTCTAGGATGTTAACGCTTGGTAGCATATATGAAATAAAACTCATGCACAAACATGCACGCTTGATTTGGTAACCCTAATGAAGTATGTGGCATGTACGTACAGACTTCTCAAATCATCGGCCACGTGTCTTGAAAATACATAGTTCTTTGCCTGGACGTGGCACAGTTTTGTAACTCTCCATGTATGTATTTCTACACAAGAAAACCCTCATCATCTGTTTCCTCTGAACCAACACTGTTAGTTTGACCCAGAACTTGGCAAGTTTATTGGGTTTGTGTTTGGGGTAGCATAGTCCGTATAACAGTATAATGATTACGCTGTGGCATGGGTGATCTGAAATTTGACGTATGACAGCGGTAAGAGATTTTCTCTTCCACAGAAATATCCAGACCTGCTCTGGGACCCATCCCATCTCTTATTCAGTGGGTACTGGAAGTTTTTACCCCCAAATGTGGCATGAAGTTGGCCACTCACCTGCCTCTAGTGCTGAGGTTAAGGAGGAGGAAGCGTTGGTTTGCCTTTTGGTGCAAGTAGACAAAAATAGATATGGCTGAAGGCAGATATTTCAGACGTGTGTGGTTTCTCAAAATAAAACTATATCCTGCTCAGTTTGTGAGCCCCCTGGTTCAGGTTATGAACTGGAGACCAGCTAGTCTGATTGCAGCTAACTGCCAAGATAGTTCTTCAAATAAATAGTAACTAATATTTATAAGTCTCATTTTAACATTATAAATATTTACAGGTCTCTGCTCTACTAAAAACTGGAGAGAAATCCTCCACCACCAGACGTTTTGATACTAAATTTTATGTAATTTTAATATTTAATTTGTGTTGTAATTTTCATATGTGTTAATAATACTCTGTGTTTATGAATAAAATTAATATGTATAAATATTCTACAATTTTTGTTTGACAACCTGGACAGTATGCTGTGCACGTCTTCAACATTTTTAGCTCCGCGAACGTGACTGTGATTTTGAGCCGAAATATATGGGAGCAATAAAACCAATTGTGCAGTTATTTGGAGAAGGGCTTGTGTATAAAAGTCATGACTATTTCTTTTTCTCCGAAATCCACATGAGTGATCACCTGTAATATGAATTGTGTGTGTCGTCAGTACAGTGAACAGAGAATCAGTGATTGCTGTCATTGAGACCTCGGTCTAAAGAATTGGGTTATCAATTATTTAAAGTGATAAATTGTAACTTTATCCAACTAACATTACATTCTTACCACATTCATATTGCATGAATGAGCTTCATATTTACTGCATTCAAATAAGGCTGTGTTTTTAGCAAATCCATGCCCTCATATCTGCATCCAGTTCAGTCAAGAGCTCCAAGAAACTTCGTCGGGTGCTGGAGATAATCCTGGCATTTGGAAACTACCTGAACAGTAGTAAGCGAGGGCCAGCATACGGGTTCAAGCTCCAGAGCCTTGATACATTACTTGACACCAAATCCACAGACAAGAGGATGTGCCTTCTTCACTATATTGTTGACACTGTGCGGCACAAATTCCCAGACCTGTTGAACTTTGAGTCTGACCTCATGTACATAGATAAAGCTGCCATTGGTAAGTGATTCCAGTCTTGCTTTATTTTCTCTGCTTGTTTTTACTGCACTCGCTTTTAAGATACTGTTCCGCCTTTCCCTGAAGGCCCAAGGAAATCTACTTTTAGAATAGAGTCCAGGCAAACTTGAGACTTTGCAAACTTTAATGGAGAGCATATATTACAGTGCTGACACACTGAAAAGTAGAAGATAGCACAGAAGGACTGGCTCTCACATTTTGCTGTTTGTTTCAGGAGTGTACATTTAGTTTCATTTCTGTCAGCATGTTGTATATAATCATACCGCCCATTCCAGAAGGATCGAATCATCAAGACGTATGTTTACTGCATTTCAGTATCACTGTGTTTGTTGTAAGTCTGCAGTAGATGGTTTGTGGTTGCAGTGTCCCTGGAAAACATTGTGACAGATATTCATGAGCTTGAGAAGGGTATGGATTTGGTACGTAAAGAAGCAGAGCTTCGAGGGACTGGGAAAGAGCGTGGTAGTGGTCAGAGTGTAGTGCTGAGAGATTTCCTTGCAAATTCTGAAGAGAAGCTGAGACGACTGAAGTCTGATGGCCGTGCGGCTCAGGATGCTTTCCATGAATGCGTCGAGTACTTTGGCGAGTCTCCACGTACTGCTGATGCCAACACATTTTTCTCGTTGCTTGTTCGCTTTGTCCGTGCCTTTAAAGTAAGTTATTACTCAAGTTTGCATAGCAGTTCCTGTACTTCTGACTCTGTATATATGAAGTCTCACATATGAAAGCTTGCCCATTATCCCATATTATTTATAAAAATCAAGACCTACTGTCATACTGTGCTTATAAACAAGCAGTACAAGTAAACAGATAGTATGTATTATACTACCTTTGCCAGAGGGTCAACTGCTGTCAATGCTGGGTGGTTTCCATGTCCTGGCAACAGCAACAAATGTTCGATTGGTCCACAGCATTTTGCTTGTGTTTGGTACTTCTGCTGCTGCAAAGAATGTTATGAAGACAAAGTTACCATGTAGGCTACGCTTACAAAATTTAATTTCTTCTGTCTTATGCACAGATTGATTTATGAACAGGGTGTAGTGACATAACCTGTTCTTAAGTTGGTGATTACCTGTGCTGTTTTCTAAACTTAGAGACATTTCACCGATGTACAATTTATTATGCATATTGAAATTCACCATGTCAAAAGAATGAACACCAATAATATTTCTCCCTCCTTTCAAATTATCTACTATTATCTGCAAAAAGAACATACTTAGATCTTTTCATTTTGCATAATCGTTTTTGACCAGAAAACAGAACTGTTAGGGGAATGTGTGTGACTGCTTTATTAGGAATGGGAATTGAATTTGTTTGCAGCTTGCAGATCAGGAAAATGAACAGCGAAGAAGGCTGGAGCAGGCAGCATTGGAGGCACTCAATAAACCAAATGAGGAGGTGATAAAGCGCAATAAGTTGAACCAGAAGAAACAGCAGGTGAGTGATGATGGGAACTTAGAGACAGTCTGTGGCTGCTTGGGACAGGTGGATACTACAAGTAACTGCTGAACTTCCATCCCTTAAGCTAACACAAGTGAAATGATTGCTGGTGTGTTGTAATGTACAGAACTGATTTTGGACATTATCCTGGTCTTGGGGGAGGGGGAATAAACATTTTAGATGTTTGTAATATGCATATGGTTGGTAATTATGACCTTAACTGAATGTGTGTCTGGTGACAGCAGGATTTGTTATGTCACTGAGGCGTGTCCCTTTATATGTTTAAACAAACATGATCAAAGTACACGTTCCTGTCCCTGTTCTTTCCTCCTCCACCTTTATGTTACAACAGGAGGTAATGTTGCCCAAAGTGTGCCATGCAAGAAAAGAGTAATGCAAAATATCAGCCTTGCAATGTACGCTGTTATTTCAATAGACTTACGTGCCATGTGCAGTGCAGTTAACTTGTACTGTGAATAATAGGTACAGAAGTGCAGTTATCCCCATTAAATGTGGTTATTCTTACTGCGTTTCTGGTATAATGGTAAATAAACTGCTTTGGTAGTACAAATGCCGTCTTCACAACTTATTCTTAATTTATTAAAAATTAAATGGCCATTTAATTTTTAATAAATTAAGAATAAGTTGTGAAGACGGCATTCATTACATTTGTATTTGCAGTGCTCACGACGGTATGCACACTGTAAAGATACCAGTGGCTAGTCAAGCGTAAAGCACATGTCAATATAAAAATGTAAAAAGGAAAGTTCTCGTCTTGCCATTTAATTTTTAATAATTTAAGAATAAGTTGTGAAGATAGCATTCATTACATCTGTATTTCCAGTACTCAAAACAGTATGCACACTGTAAAGATGCTTTGGTAGTGTTCATTCTAACTGAAATTAAAATTGCATGCTGTGGTTATGTATGTATTTTTATTTTAGGTGCTGTAGTGTTTTGTTTGCAGTAGACATACAAAGCATTTGTTCTTCTTCATCACTGTGCAAACCTTGGTCATTTTCTGCATGGGTGAACACCCAGATGACACTCGTCATGTCATGCAGATAGAACTAGGAATGTTTGAACGCTTTCACAAACATTGTAGTCAAGTAGTCTTGAGTTGAAAGTTCATGTATTAGGTGGTGTTGTACATGAAGGTACGGTGCATCCCTGTGGTGTGGAAGAGCTTGTTCTGGAAGGTGTGTTTGTATTGTGAAATTCTTTAAAGTGATGCTTTTTTTTTCTGTTGATTACCCCCATCTTGTAAGTGACATTATATTACTGAATAAAATTTCTGGTCCATGTTTAGAACCAAAACACACTTCTTACCAGTTGTTAAGGGTACGCAAAAAAAAACCTTACAAATGACATGAACTGAATGATCCGTTTTTGAAACCTTAAATAAGGCAGAAGCAACCATGCTCTCCTTGTGTCACTGATAATATGCATATGTGCTAGCAAACATGCATACACACACTCAGGCTTAGGTTATCTAGAATGTCCCCCAATAGTTATGCTGTTTAAGTTTGCATATGCATATATTGCATGATGGCAAATTTGGCCTGAATTTGTTACTTAAAAAATAATTATTTTGAAGGGGGGGGTGCATATTGATAATTTGGGCTCAGTTATTGTTTGCATTTCTTACTTTAAAAAAAGTCTATATTTATCGAGAATTTCCACAAGGATGAATTTTATGGCCTTCTTATGAATCTTGTGTCTGCAGGGACAGAATTTTGTGACGCAAATATCCGTAACATTGAAGCACACAGTCTCTCACACTGCTTAGTCCATCACCAACCTTTAATTAGTTTTGTTACCTACAGCATTATGACATCTGACAAATGTCTCTGCTATACATGGAAACACTGCTGGAAAGTGTTCCAGATGTTTTTTGGTACTGTTGTCACATTGTTGTGAATGTCTTCGAGTGATTCAAAATTATAGTCTTGAATTGTATAGGGTGCCTCTTTTATCGTGTGCCTGAGCACAGCAGCTGTCACAGGATGTCTTGGCTGATTTGAGGCTTTATCTGCGATGAAGCTGTCATGCTTGGGGACATCATAAAAGGTACACCTTGTATTTTAAGGGAACAGTGAAAAGGATAGTAAACATGAAGAAGAGGCAATGATTCAGTTACTCTGGGATGTGCTGCTGTGTCATTGGGCGTGTGGTTCCGATGTTTTGAAGGAACATGGGACTGTCTTTGTGAATAAGCAGTCCAAGAAGACTGCTTGGACTGCTTACCCTTGAAGCTGAAGAGCGCATGAACTTTCAGACCTTGGGACCCACTCACCCAGTGACACAGCATCACATCACAGAACATCTAAATCATTAGCAACACTGCCATGAGAACCTCAAAATCTTGTACCACGAGGAAGAGGGCACTACAGTTGTTGATGCCTTAATAGAAACAGATGACAAACACTGTCCAAAAAATAAAGGAGATGAAGTCTACAGCTGTTTGAGTGTATATAAGGGAATTACTTACATTGTTCTTGGGATTTTAACCTGAACCATGAACAGTTAATATGTCATGCCTGTGTGATTGGTATAATAGGATTTCTTTGTGTTATTTTTTTTAATTTCAAACGTAACAACGTACAGCAAAATTGTGTTGATCAGACTGCATGGGACTGGACAAGTGCCAGATTATCTCACATTCTGGATTATCAGACAGTGCCTACACCAACCTGAGTTTTTACAGGTAATTTTTTGTTACTGTCTTGTCCGTGGATTGTACGGCTGGTTAGAGGTGTATTCCATTTGGATATCTCCTTCTGTTGGTTCAGGGTCATTAGAGTCCTCTTCTGTGTTTTCTGGAGTCTTCATAGCTGAAGAAGTTGATGGAGTAGGAGACAAAGGGTCAGGAGCTACCATAAGTGGTTGATGTACAGACACTCTTGGAGGCCGTTTGATGTGTCCCTGAGATATGCCTGCTTAATTGATGAAGCTTTTTTCTGGTAAAAAAGAAAAACATATGGTGTTGGGCCACTGTTCTCAAGTGCTGGATTATCAGGATTTCTGAGACGTCAGATTAACGGAATTTTGCTGTACATTCATCTCCTATAAATTAATGGCATATCTCTCACATGTAATTATAAAGTAGACTTAATCATACAGCAACATACAGATTTTATATTTGATCAGAAACTTTGGAAGTAACTTAGAGGTTTTGCCATAAGTTATACATGTTTTAATGAAACAGTGTCTTTGGTATTTTCATTTTGCATATTTGAAGGTACGGACTCCCGTAGAACATTTAATTTAGTTTAGTTTAATTTAATCTGGTGCTTGTATGTATTAAGTTCGCTTAATTCTTTATCTTGAAACTTTCTTTGAGCTATGCTTTTTATTATATTTGTTAATGGGTAAATTTTCCTTTTGTATTACTGTTATGTCCTGAAGTCCCAACGCTCTATTCAGCATAGTCAATGCCGTAACAACAAGCAGAATATGTTAACAGCACGGTCATAACCATCCAGATACCTGATTGAGAAACTCGTAAGTTCTTATGAAAAATATATAGTGAAAGCTAAAACTCACTGTATGAGGTGATTTTCAGATGGCATGTAGTTGCTGATAATATTTATTATTCACACCCATTGCACACTGTACTGAATTTTGGAGCTTTGTGGATCAGTACAATAACTGTGGTGCTTACATTTGCTTATGGTCATGTTGTTGTGGCATTACTGGCGTTCTTAATACATTTGCATGTGTACCTCATTTAAGAGATGCTCGGATGTCATTACAGCTTGCTGTTTCAGTACTGTTAAGGTAGTCTGGTTCTTTGGCTTTTGCGGCTGCCATTCACTGCATCAAATTGGCTTTTGGGATTAGGCTGTGTGTAGAGGAATGAAGATTCCCGGCATTTCAACAAACATTACATTTGCTATCTTCAGCATGAATTAATCTGGGGCCCTTATAAACAAAGGAGTTTAAAAAAATAAGGTAACAAATACTCTGGTGCCAGGAACTTCATTCTAGCTTCAGTATAGACATGGCACGTGGGTAGCAGATGGTACACACCAGTCAAGGCAACTGTCCTAGCATAGAAGAAATCATTGTCAAGTATCTGTAACTAAGAGGTGACGGCTTGCTTCACACTGGTGTTTGTTGCAAAGCACTTGCATCGTGAGAGGGTTCAAAGAGATGGAAATCACTGTGCATGAGATTGTGACTGTAGAGAGGGTGATCTGTAACCTCCCAGTTGCAGGGCTGTAACCATTCACAAGTCCAGTTGGCAGTATGGGTCTTAATGATTTGCAGCAGATGCCAATGTGAAGCAAGCTGTCACCTTTCTAGATATTTGACAGTGATTCCTGCTGCACCAGGATACAAGCCTTGATGCCACAGTGGAATGAATGCTGAAATGTCGGTGATGAATATGTGGAGGTCTGGTGTGTGTCCTCTGCTATCCGTGTGCCATGTGTATGTGGAAGTCAAAAGTTCCTGGCGTCAGAGTGTTCAGTGCCTTAGTTTTTAAACTTCCATATAGATTAGTTAGTGGGTGAATTGTGAGAGGTGACTTACAGACAGCCTGTCATAACCCACCATGGTAAACAGCCGAAACAGTCTGTGATGAATCAGACCAAGCTCCTGAATATCAACACATCAAAACAATCCTCTCCACTGGCTGCTCTCACGAATATGTCATCAGAGCAACCAACACAGACACACCAAGAACAAAAGCAAGACGGTAGAACACAGAACATGCATGTGTACCTTACGTTCCAGGCACGGCTGATCATATCTCCAGTCTGCTAAAGACGTAATGTATATGTACCACGCACGGTGGCGAAATGCTACCTTTGCTACCACCAGTAGGTCCTTTATCAACAAGGAAAGCTATATTCACTTTTGTAACTGATAGTTTTGTTCAATTCTTCTTATGACTGCCGAGTCCCAGGGTATCTTCACCACCTTTTTCACATCCTCCAACTGCCTGAGATCTTTCCTTTTGTCATGACACTCCCTCCCAGCATCTGACTTCCTAGATAACATTTTTACAACCTGTTTTCATGCCTTTGGGTTATTTTGCCTGTTGGTTAATACTGCAGTTCTCTTCCACACCGTCACACTATCATCCCCAACAACCTGTCCACTGCCAGATATATATACCAGTGTATATATGTATATATAGAGAGGGCGGGGGGGGGGGGGGGGGGGCGGGGGGGGGGCGGCGGGGGGCGGGCCCCCGGGGGGCGGGGGGGGGCGGGGGGGGGGGGGGGGGGTGGTTGGTGTGTGGGGGGGGGT
>BLKM01000836.1:158653-297592 GCA_013340265.1 Coptotermes formosanus | reverse complement strand
GCCATTTATATATACCCTTCTTGATTTTTGTCGCTCTTCCGGGCCCCCCCCCCCCCCCCCCCCCCAAAGATAATACTACTGCTTAAACTCTGTTAACACTTTTTAAATTGCATTTATGATGTTCCATGTACTAATTATATTTATTTAATATAGCCATTATAATGCATAACTTTAAGTGTTAGATATGTTGTTATTTATTTTGTTTTTCCACCTGTGTTAAATCATCTCATGATACTTGATGATCATGAAATGATCCAAATATATTGGGACAGAGGAGGGAGAAGCAGAGAAAATAACATCTGTATTGATTCATTTGGGCACTGCAGTGGTTATATTAAATAAATCTCTGAAGAAACATTTGTTATTTTTCATATTGTGTACAAAATTTAGTATCGTATAAAACAAAGTGGAGTGGAACCATGACTGAAACGTTTCCCACGAATTAGTCTCCAGTACCTCGTCTGTCATAAATTTGTTTAAATTTGAGCACACATGACTCTTCGTCTCTTTTCCAACATTTATGATGGTGGTGGTTGTGGTGGTGGTGGTAAAGAACTAACTAACTGAAAATATTGGCAGCTTATGCTCATAAGTGAAGGAGTATTCATGTTACGTGATACCATCTGTAATGACAGTTTATGTTTTACTAATCAAGAGTTAGTAACTGTCAGTAACTGACTGTTTTCTGTCTCTTCTGCTGTTTAAATTTTGGCAGTTGTTCCACCTAATATAATCAACCTCTACTAGTAACAGGTGGAACTGTAAGATTTTAAGGTTCCCATAGCAGTGTTGATGAGGATTCAGGCATTTTGAAATGTGACCCTGTGATGCTTGGTAAGTAGTTCCCAGATTTTCTTCTTACTCTTGAAAATGAATGTTGCGTGAACCTTCAGAACATCGGGAGTCACTTATCCAGTCATACGGTGTCACAACACAGAAGGCCCGAGCCCTCATCAGTGGAGTTGTACTGTAGTTCGTTGATGATGCTGGCCATCAAATGGATGAAATGTTACACATAAATGTTCTTGTGCTGTGTATTTTTTGGTTTATTTGACAGCACTTTAGATATGGACTGGATGGCAAAGGTCCAATTCATGAGATGTGCAGGGATTTTTTTGCTTTGGTGCCACATCCAGGCTAGCTCTGGGGCTAACCCAGGATACTATGGACTAGGGGTAGAGCAACTGGGTTCTAAAAGTGATCACACACATACATGCACTGCAGAGGTGGAGCGTGCATGTAGCTGTACTGTCACTCCCCCCATATTGTCAATGTGTGGTATGTAATTAAGCACAAGAACAGTTTATATGATTAATTAATTAATCAATCACTTAATTAAGCTGCATGGGTTGTATACAGGGTGATTGGAAAGTAAATACATGTTTTTAAATGGCTGTACAATCTGTATGGAATGGTATGTTGGTACAATGCTTGTACCATTCTGAAGCCCATACATAACCATTTAGTTTAATGTGTTCCATGTCCGCGCACTGTATTATACAAAAACACTAATCACCAACAAATGCACAAAGAGAGTTTTATCATCGATTGTAACACGCTCCTACATGTTTCGAACCTGCTGGGTCATCTTCAGGGAGAACTCTTTTGTTATCGTTACACATGAAGATCCCCCCCGCCTAACGGCTCCCCTGGCCAGCACACATTCCAAGCATACCCCATTAATGTGCAGTGCAGGCTGGGACTGCAGAGAGTTCACGCCTCCGAAAGCAATGCAGTACACAGTCAACAGCACATTCTCACTCAGCTATAAAGTGCAACCTTAGTGTAACGATAAAAAAAATTTTTCCATGAAGATGACCCAGCAGGGTCGAAACATGCAGGAGTGCGTTACAATTTATGATAAAACTCTCTTTGTGCATTTGTTGGTGATTAGTGTTTTTGTATAACCATTCAGTGTCATATTTCAACGTAGACCCCAAAATATACTTCTGCCACCTGAAAGACGGACCCAACACTTTCTCTTAAGAAGTCAGTAGGACAGTGGCAGAAGTCTCTGAAATTTGTTGTACCAGTTCATCATTTGTTCGTGTTTTAAACTCATAGACTTCCACTTTGGCCCATCCACGCAGGAAGAAGTCAACACAGAAGACATTCTGTTGGTCCATGATACCCAAACCACCAAGCAGGAAAATTGTTGTTAATCATGCGTGAACAGGAGGTGCAAAATGTGGTGGTGTTTCCTCTTGCATGAAGTGCAGGTCTTCATAGTTAATCCCACTAAGAAACAATTGGCAACACTATATTGCCAGACATTTCAGGTGGTGGTGCCTGTTCACTGCGTCCCATATTTACTGTACAATCACCCTGTACATTCAGATGTGAAGGTGACGTGGAGAGGTTATCATTGGAGTCAGTGACAACTTCTGAAGTACTAACTATGCATTTACCAGTAAGGATTTAAGAGAGAGACAAAAGTTCGCAAGTTGCCTGTCAAGGAACATGGTATCTAGTATATAATACCATTTGGGGTTTTATCTTTTAGTTTTATGTTGTAAATATTCCTGTGTGACTGATATACCATGATTCTTTTTAAAGACCAATGTTTAAATTTCCAGTCCAGCCTGATGTCCAACAGTTAAATACCAAGGTGATTGCTATTAGCGCATTTCTTGACAACTGTAGTTGACATTGGGCTGCTAACCACTACGCTCAGTAATGGCTGCTATCACCCTTGGGTCCTAAACGTTCAACTTGAGAAGTACCGTATGTACCTGACTACGTGATAACTTCCCCTTCATACTCTTTAATTTTCAGACAAATACATATCCAGAATATGTTTTTAACTTTGTGCTAGCAACTCCTCATATTTTTCAAGTCATAAATTATGAAAAATTTCTTATGTTCAGGTAAATGTGGTGTCTGAACTAGTATTGAAGGGAGTCTGTATCCTAATTTCAGTTTTCGCGTCTTCAGAGCAGTATGTCTGACGTTACTCATGTGTCTTTGCTCCTGTCCCTATTACAGGAAGCAGTGATCAATGAACTGAAGTGCAAAACTCGACTTGTACAAGAAAAGAAACTTCTGCAACAGGATGAAGTGTATAATGGGGCACTGGAAGATATTTTGTTGGGTCTCAAAAGTGAACCATACAGGCGTGCAGATGCTGTTCGTCGTAGCCAGCGGCGTCGCATTGACAGCAACCGCCTTTCCCGCACCATGGAAGAATTAGAATTTTGAGTCAGGGTTTGTGATCATGCATTTAAAGAGATAAAGACAGCATGTTTATGGTAACGTGACAGAACATAGCCATGGTAGCATGATGTAACGTAGCCATGGATGTACACAGACCATAAGAATGTATAGAAGGTGATAAATATTGCTCATTCCATTTTTTCATCTAGGCAACCGTGTTTATCCTGCTTTCTTTTATATTTGCTTCTTTAAAAACTTTTATATTGTGACTCATCTAGTTAAGTGAATTTAGTGTACTGAATTTCAAGTGTTTCTGGGCTGGATTGTTTTTTTAAATTGGGGTGCAGTTGAACTGTGTTGTACTATAGAAAGTGAGGACTTAACATCTGTAGTTCTCTACAGCTTCCTCTGTATACGTGGATGTGACTTCAGTTTTACTGCAGTATTGTTTTGGTGGTTGAGTGGAGAACAGAAGAAGTCCTGTGTTTATTGTTTGTAATTTTTTTTATGCTGTCATGAAATGATTTGTGCTCATGTGACAGCTGCAGGGATGGCTGGTTTTGCAGAGTTACTGTATATTGAACACTCTCTCTCTCTCTCTCTCTCTCTCTCTCTCTGGTTTGGTGCTTTTGCGATTGAGATTTTAATGTGTTGTACTAGAATTTCTGGTAACTCCCCACACCTGTAATTGTCCAGGATTTCAGTTCAAGAATTGTTACTTGGAAAATTTTTTGGTTTTGAGGGTCATAATTCGAGGAATTTAGTCATGATTTTTTTTCCCAATTAACTATGGTTTATGTATGTGGCAGTCAACTGTTTGTGTATGAATAACAAACCTATCTTGTCAGAACAGTGAAAAATGTCACATCTACCCTACTAGTTAGGGTTACTTATCCTTTCAGTGCATGTTTAACCCATTTGGCCAATTATGTAGCAATTCGAGTTTGTGCAGTTTTCTCTGAAAAGAAGGGTGTGAGGGGCTTAAAGCAATGGTACAAGGGCACAAGTTGATTGTTGGCTGTGAATGAATTTATTTGTTGGAAAGATAATTGACAATGTGCACTTTCTAGTGGAAGCTAAAGGGCCACAAGGTAAGAGCAAGCACAAAAGAACAGGGACCTGTGAAACTTGATGTTCTGTAGTGTGGTATATTTTCTTATTATTTTGTGTGTTATACATATCATTTATTCACCTGCACAGGACATCCTTGTGGCTTCTCAACTCGTCACTGACCAAATGTACGTTTGTATCTCCGTGTAAATTCACGCTTTGTAGTTGGAATTTTCTTTGCTAAAATTGAGGGAATTATTGGTCTGCTTGACCCTGCAGATGAAGGCACTATGGTCCTTTGAAATGCTGGGAACTGTTTACCTGGCAATGCAGCATAACATTCCAGAATATTTGAATCTCCAGTGATACTGCTGTGAGAACTTAAGTCTTGGATGGAAAGAATACATTGAAAGTGAATTGTTACTTCTGAATTTAAAAAATGCTTGTGTAATATGTGTGAGCATAACACACAAGCAGTGTGTAAACATTCCATACATCAGAACTTGGAAATCGTGCCTGTAGTGTTGCCTTGTCCTATATTCTTGTCACCTTGTTGATGTCAGCATAAATAAAGAAGGTACACTTTCAGATGTGAAGCTAGAGAAATTTTTTTTTGTTTTATAAAGCATAAAAATAAAAAGTATCCATCTCTGTTTTTTATATATAAGAATTAATTGTGATTTCAAATAAACTGCAATAAATTTTCTACATATCATTTTTTAAACAAATGTAACTGTACCATGTTTTATCCTGGTTAAGAGAAGTTTTACTGTAAATTGTCTGTCATATTAGTCAGTGTGCCAGTGATTAAATTTTTTTGCCAACATTTGAGTGTAGATGTAAAAATGAAAACTGAAAAAACAAGTTTGGTCAAGTGTATGGGCAAAGAACTGCAGAAGCTGGGAATTGTATCGGTGGGCAGAATCTGACAGACTGTATTTTGCTTGCTGTTTCCATAACAGGCGTGCCATGCCATGTGCACTTCACTCTTTTCAGCCATGCTAAGGGCTTTGGTTGGTGTTGAGAGGTCAGAAAGAAGTTAAGATTTTGTCCAGAGAAATTAAGTGTGTTGCCATAACTAAATTATTGACCAACGTGTGAACATTTTAGTGGTTTGCTACAAATGGGACCTATATTGGACTTTTTTTTCCTGTCTCTTTTTTTTATTTAAAGAAACATTTCAGAAGCTGGTTCTGCTTCTGTCTTGTGCGTAATAAAACAGACTGATTCTATTAGACTGAGCTACTAGCCAGACTGGGGATAAAGTTTAGCTCAACTAGGACCCAGCAGAGTAACTTTCACATTTTCTTTTACCTGATGACAAGTGCAACCAGCTTGCAAAACATTTTATTGAAACTACAATGAAGATGGTAGAAAAAATGCAAGGACATATGTTATTTAAATCTGTGTGCAGTTTCATAAGGAGATAAGGTGACAGTAGTAATTAGCACTTCAAAAACTTGAGTTTAAAGTCACCAACTTGTTTTCCTTCTTTTTCCTGTCCCCCACCCCCTCAATAATTCATGTATTGCCCTAGTAATGTCACTTGATACACTGAATGTAATAAGTTGAATATTGCTCATGAAACAGCGATTTGTTGTAACCCACAGATACACAGTTTTACAGGAGGCAGGAAAAACTTGGCAGATCTTCAGTAGACCAGCAGATAAGCGTATTATGTTGTTATGAAAATATAAGGACAAGTTTTTTTTTTTTTTTTGTGGACACGACATTGTGACAGAAGCTGTGTTTGTAATCCATCTGTCTAATAAGGCAGGAATGATGATGACAAATTGTGTGTGTTATGGCAAACTGCCATTTCATGAGTGATAGAGTACATGCGAACTAAACTAAAGTGTCAGTCATGTGTAGTTATACATGTATCATTGACCTTTAAATGTACCAACTTTTGCCTGTGCTTGAAGCCCACTTCTTAAAAAAAGCTGCTGTCTTTGTTCCTGTATTTTGGGTTGCATGAGTCAAGGACACATTTTTGTTCTTACATGTATAATTATCACATTTCTTATGTTTGTTTGTAAGTAGTACAGTTATGTGGGGAATTTGGAACCAGCTTACTTCTTCATAAAATTGTAACTTGCAGAAGAGTCCGTTGCAGAAGTGCGTGATTTTAGAGATGCCTGATTACAGAGTACTTACATATGGGAAGCATTCAGAACATCAGACTGTCACTTTGAAACCTGACTGGCTGATGTGTGCAGAATATGTGTTTGCTTGAGCAACGTTTAGTGCCCCTCTCTTCTTATCTCTCAGCAAAGTGTAATGCTTGTTAGCACAATGGATTTGTATTTCAATTGTAAGGCAACAGGTTGAATAAATTACAGTTCTGATAAGAGGTGCCAGGATAGCTCAGTCACTATAGTGACTAGACTAAGGAGTTGATGGCCAAGGAAATTTGGTTCAGTTCCCAGGAGGGAGAAGATATTTTCCTCTTCTCGAGAGAGTCCAGACCACCTCTGGGTGCCACACAGCCTTCTATTCAGTGGGTACGGGAGTCTGTTTTCTCAGGGGTAAAGTGGCTGGGGCATGGCGCTGACCACTTACCTCAATCTAATGCTGAGATTTAGAATGAGTGGCACTATACCTCCACTCCTGTATACGCATTTATGGCATGGACAGGGGCTGTACTTGAAATGGAGAGCACTTGGAGGGTTGGCTTTTGTGCTGTAATCACGTCAACTTTTAAGGTGGAAGCAGCACGTTCCTCCGTTGTGTCATCAACACAGCTCACTGCCACAAGGTCCAAAAATATTTTTATAATGTCATTATGTGCATTTATACGCAATGATCACCAACAGTCCTGAACCAAATGATGTATTTGTTGAAATCTGTTATGTTATGAATATGGGACTGTTCAACTAGTTAAGCTTTCGCATTGCTCAGAACATCAAAATGTGTTGTCATGCTTTTTAAATGTAAAAATTTTATACAGTTTTTAAAAGCACCACCAGCAACTCCACTTCTCAGATATATAACTTTCTGTGTATCTTGCACTAGAGCATCACGTGTAGTGTGATAAATACCACACCAGCAGCGTAGTTAGTTACTGAAGGTTCAGGCCTTGTGGGATGTGATGCTGTGCCAGTGGCTGAGTAGTTCCCTGTGTGTTGAAGGAATGTAGTGTCTTTGTCTTCAATGTCAAGCAGTCTAGTCCTTCTTGGACTGGACTGCTTGACGCTGAAGACAAAGGGGCTGTGACTGTTCAAAACATTTGGGACTACTCATCTGTCAACACATTGTCACATCCCAGAAGACTTGAATCTTCAGTGACACTGCTGTGAGGACCTCAGTTCTCACACAACAATAATATGAAGTTTTTTACGCCAACTTGTGCACAAAAATTAAAATGAAAAGCCTTAGAGAACTTTAAGCAGTCCCAGCATGCTTTGGTTCGTCAACTGCACCATCCTCAAGGGAACCTTGAACAATAAACAAATAAAATACACAACCTTAGGTTCAAGTAGTAATCGGAACACTTTAAGACCTGAGCTTGTGTATTTTATTTGCTTAGTGTTCAGCGTTCCCTTGAGCATGGTGCAGTTGATGCACTGAAACATGTTGGGATGTGCTTGAAGTTTTGTGTAAAGGTGTTTTATGTTAATTCTTGTGCATGAGTTTGTGTAAAAGGCATAGATGTTATTGTGATATTACATGCGTGGAATGGACAGTATAAAGTTCCTCACAGCACAGTTATTCTCGTATTTCTATTTGTGCATTGTGATTTGCGTATATGTATTTCAGGGACTTTGCATGATTTTCAGCTTGTATATTTCACAAAGAATAAAACAGTCTTAAAATTACACGAATTTTGTAACAGTTAAAACATGTAGAATTGTCATATGTTAGGTGGATCCACATTCGTAACTCTAGAATTGAAAAAGTGGGCTGCTGAGGCTAAAACAAAAACTGATAGTTAAGCATACATTACTGCATTCTGCTTTGATTTGGTACTACACAGTTTAAGCTTGATGTTCACCATTCCAGTTGGCGTACGGGTACAATGTACAAATATATGTTTCCTGTAAGGGGCAGTCAGTCACAGCCAACACTTTTCTTTGTTCTTATTATTGAGCGACTGCTTTTGGCTTTACAAAGCCATCATCAGGCTCTACACAAACATGAACAGACAAATTACGTGGCTTGAAGAGGAAGGCCTTTGCCTTTTACAATATGGAAGGGGGTTATACAATATACGAATTTGTATAAAGTGTAAAAAGGTACAAACATGAATATAGAATAAAAGATGCGTAAAGTTTAAATATATGGAGCGTCAACCATAAAAGTGTATATAATTGTTGAGTAAGCAGTGACAGCATCAGTTTTATTCGCAAAGAGGTTTTCTTTGGGGGGGGGGGGAGCATTCTTGTGTGCTCTAGCGTTGTATGTTAGGTTTCCAGGTTGTCCTCTATAGATCCTAGAGAACACAAGAATGCAAAAAAAAATCCCTTTTTGCGAATAAAACTAATGCTGTCATTGCTTACTCAACAATTATATACATTTTTATGGTCGACGCTCCATACAGTTTTAACTGCACACATCTTTTATTTTGTATTCATGTTTTTACCTTTTTACGCTTTTTATACAAATTCTTATGTTTAACCCCTTTCTATATTGTAAAAGGAGAAGGCCTTCCCCTTCAACCCATGTACAGTTGTCCATTCACGTTTATGTAGAGCCTGATGATGGCTTTGTAAAGCTGAAACTGGTCGCTCATTAATAAAAACAAAGAAAAGTGTTGGCTGTGACTGATTGCCCATTAGAGGAAGCATAGATTTGTACATTGTACTACACAGTTTGTTTTCATGGATCGTATCTGTTTTGTAGTTAACTCTGTATGATACCTTATGTTCAGTTACATTTTTATTTATTGCACAATTTGTTGCACGTGAACTGTTTCTACAAGCAATGTTAAGTAAGCAAGGTTTCGTAGCGTGTAATATTTGTGTTAATCAAGCATTTTATTTTTCAGTAGGAGGTAGCCCTTGTAGTAGGGGTAACATGCAACAAGATCATTTATTTTGGGTGCTGAAGTGAAATTAAGGAGATCGCTGTGTCCACATTGATAAGGAAGTGGAAATTGTTGTTTGTGAATAGTTACAAATGCAGGAGCCTGATTTCTGCCACAACAGAATTTTTAAACTCATGACATATTTATAGTGCAGCTGACCACAGTGATTCTGTCACGATGTTCTGCATGTATATATTTGTTATTAAGTATGTATTTTTTAAATATGTAAACAGCACAGGAAATGTCACAAATGTGGTGTGAGTCTTAGCATATTATAAGCTAAATGGCTTTCTGAGTGGACTGGCAGTTTTCTGGTCAGCCTTAAAGAGTACTGCAAAAGACAGTGGTTTGTAAGGTAATTTTTGTTTGCTGATGTTTAATGAACCAGATATTTAGCAGGCTTTAAGAGTACGTCACTGTTAATTTTGTCTTGAAAACTGATGTGTGTCATTTTGTAGATTTGAGGTGGTGCTCTCTCAGAATAATCTTACCACACAGTGAATTTAAATAGAAATGTGTTAAATGCCAGAAATTGAAGGAAGGCATACTGATATTTTGTATCATAGTAGACAAATATCAAGGAACAGACAGCACTGTACTATGTCCAGGCCTGCATATAAATGTGGCCCGAACTATTTACAGACTCTTGCCATGTAATATATGATCCTTTAGCAATGACTGGAACACGTACACTAATAAAGTACTTCATGTCTGTCCACTTATATAACCTAGACAGAATTACTAATAATGTTGCGTTGATACATCTGAGGAACAGGGTTATGTCACGTCATTTATGTGAAATATATTTGACTGTTTTCTGCAAGGAAATTTCACTAAACTGTATTAAAAATTTGGTATAGTTGTTTATAGACATTGATATAAACAGGACTGCCTTGATACCATATTTGCTTGCACAGTTCTCACTTTCACATTTTCTTAGTAACATTAACTTTTCAGACTGTTTTTATTTTATTTGTATAAGTAAACTTTTCCATTGATTGCAGAAAATATGCCTGTGAGAGTGTGGAATTATATATGAATTTAGCAGAAATATAGGCTGGAGGTGACAAATATAAAAACAGCATTCTTAATAAAATTCCACTGCGTCATCTGCACATACATGTGTAACTTGCCTGAGTAGTTAATAGTGTGTGTTGTGACATATTTCGAAAATGCATTGTTCTAGCTGGCACTTGTTGCTTGTCTGTACCTCCTTTGCAAAGTCATAAGGTCATGTTGCTCTGCAAAAGAGACTCGGAATGGAATACATTGCTCGGAATGGGATCTTAACAGAATTGTGCCATTTGAAATTACAAGCCCTATCACATTTATATGTACTTTTTTTTTTCTCTCAGTTCATCTGTGGCTAGAAGTAATGCCACCCTTCTTAACATACAGGTGATTCATGCTCCTCTTGTATTGTGCACATGCCAGTTGGTGTATAAGGAGCACAAGTGCATTGCAAGTGTTGTAGTATACATAGTGCTTAAATAGGAAGACCTATGAAGAAATATAGTTGTAGGTATGTACGTGTTCTCTGTGATAATCTGTCATGTATTTGTAGGTCGTATCCTAGTTTTTGACATGTAAAGAACCTGGTGGAGCCGGTGGATGTGCCTACTCTGTACGTGAGGTGGCAACAACAGGGTGTTTGTTTTGTTGCATCCACCAGTACCCCATGTTTTGTTGCATCCACCAGTACCCCATCACTGTACGGGAGATTTGCTTGTAGCCTTGTGCTTGAAAATTTCATGGGCTAGAGACTAAGAAATGACTTATAGCTGTATGTACTAAGGAATGTTGTTCACTTATGACCTACTAAGATTTTGGCCATAAAGCAAAATTATTGCTCAGAAGTTTCTTTCACAGCATTAATTGCCAGTTACATCCTGACTGAATGCTTTTCAGGCTTAGAATTTGTTGTACTTAATAAATGTACTATGTTTCCCATGGTCAGCTTCCTTTGCCTGTATACGTACAGCAGAGGTGCACAAATCTGGGGCACCAGGTCGTCGTCGTGGCTGAATTTTATGTGGTGACGCCTGATATTTGTGGGTCCTCAGTATGGACCTTGCTTCATGTTATCTTTCTGGTGCCTTGAATTTTGAGGTGGCACATGGATTTTTGGAAAGTTGGTGCATTCCTGGATGTGTTTAATGAAACATGGCCTAATTATGGACTATATTTGCCTGAATACCAGGCAGTGCACACTTCCTCCTACACATATATCCTACAAAATTTACAGCACACTTTATACGTGCAAATTTTCAGTCTGTTCGCTTCGCTCGTTTCTTCTCTATGATAACAGTGAAGAATGCACCTGTAGTAGGGAACATGTAATTGAGATTTAAATCAGCTTAACAGTATGTACCCATTAGAGAAAAATTTTGTATCGTTACGTTAGCCATGAGCAGTAATGTATAAACATGCAAAACTAATACTACTAAATTACTAAATTGTTTTTAGATCGGCATTGTATAATGGTTTTGTAGAACTTTGTGTGTTTTAAGGTCATGTGAAAATATGAAAATATAGAGGAGATAATTTAGTTAAAATAAGATAGGTGTATTAAATTCTGCCAACACAGTAGGTACATTTGGAGAAAAAAATTATTATTTGTACAAGAAATAACAAAATGTTGACTTTTGAAGAATGTGTTCATTGAGTGGAACTGAACTACAAAAAGTAGTTTAGGAAATGAAGACCAAGTGTTCATATTGTGCAAGTAAATATGGCTTGATATTGCACCATATTGTAAGTTTCTTCCCAGAATGCTTTCAGTTAAGTTAATATTTATATAAACTGTATTGTCAAAAAAGGATAGTAATTTGGTGTGTTCTCAAACATTGCAATTGCACTGGAATTGTGTACACATGTTAGAAATTGGATGTGGGAGTAACAGATGTTTCAGTGTGAGGTACACATTTGTGATATACAAGGCACATCCCATTTTCTTCTAATATTTTGTAACATCTTCATTTTGTATGTATATAATGTACATTACATTACTGTACTGAGTATTTAGCTAGAATTACCGGTACTCATTTCACATGACAAATGGCCAGTGGCCACGAGGCTTTTTAAAAGAACAAGTTTGTTAAAAGTGTACATAGACATCGCAGACATTTTTATCATAGCGTTAATGAATATTTTTATTATAAAATATTGGGGCAAGTGTAATGCATAACAAATTATGTTCAGTACTTTTTTAAAAACTAAGTGAGATACTTTCTTTGTATTCTGCCTAAATTTGTAATGTTGTACAAAATGCCTTTTATCCTGAGTTGTAATAAATAATGTGTGTTAAAATATATAACAAACACTGATGTCTGCAGAAATACCCAGTACACATCTTTGGAAGTACATCATCCAAATCTTTGAAAACAACATGCCATCCAAATTTTCACAAACACTTATTATTTCCCATTTGCTTAATTTGTGATTACAAGCTCCGTTGATGCCTGTCTGATGGTAATTACTGCATGTATCACTGATCGCAAGAGCATGTGTACAGGTTTCTAATTACCTTCTGTAGGTTTCCACAGGGTTAGTGGCTGGGGCATGAAGCTGCCATCTGGTGCAGAGGTTAGGAATGAGTGGAGGTGTACCCCCAAGTCCCCTATATGCCTTAATGGCATGCACAAGGACAACTGTACTTTTCTGTACTTTTCCATTCTATAAACCTTTTGACTTTTCTTTTGCAGGTTTTCATGATTTTCCTGAAATCCTGACCACAGCCCCACTCTTACACAGAATGTGGTATAAAATCTGGCAGTGAAACATACTTTCAGAGAGCAGCAGTCACTCTGTTAGTGGTTTGGGTGAGGAATGGTTAACAGATTGTTGTATCTCCAGATATAAGAGGGTTTACCATTAATAAACTGAATGTAATCTTTCCAAAATTGTATTCTGGTTAGTGGAAATGCAATATTTTCTGGACCATAAAGATGCTTTTTTTTTTTTTTTTTTTTTTTTTTTTTTTTTTTTTTTGGCCTCAGAAGTGCTATATGAAATTCTGCATGTTATGGTTCTGAGGTTTATAAAATTTTATTTTTCTAAATCTGCTTTCTAAAATATTGATTTTTGATGGTGTGAAAAATATGAAAACTATAATGAAGATTGTGTGGCTTCTGGACTTTGGCCATGATCCAGTGGTGGTGTTATAAGACATGCAGACAGTATCATTTTCAATCAGTTTAGAAAGTGGGAGACAGGCTTACTCATTTGGTTTGATAGAACTGTTCTCAATTGCTGGACAACTGCTGTCGAGGATTGCCATTCCTGTCAGACCCAACATACTAGATCAGTCGCCACCATTTTTCATCTGATGACAGAAACAGATCCAGGTGCTGAATCACGTTCTGTTTAGAGTTTGAGATTAGTGCCCCACAGCCTGTACCATGGCACACTACCACAAACTTACATTGGCAATTGTGCAAAAATTGTGGCATTGACTTTTAACGAGGCTGTATATGAAATGAAGTTATTACAGCTTAAATATTTATTATCTCTTATGATTTATGCATTACATATTTTTGTAAGTATCCAAATACCACTGCCCTCTTGTTCTTACCAATACTCATATAATTCTTAACGTTTGATTATAAGTTTGTGACGAGGTCTTCCCATTTGAAGTACATGCTGCCCACAGCACTAGTTGGCACCTAGGCAGATTGCAGCAGTAGACGTATGCTTATCCTTTTATTATATAGTAATTCTCTGCCCTTGTAATAAAAGTTGAAAGTTGACAAAATATCCAATCGCAGAAGCAAATTTTTTTCCTGCATGAATTTGTTTTCATGTGTTCCTGCAAAAAGGTCATTGTCACTAATATATGTGCAGTTTGGTCAAGTTATGAATTTGTGGCTGGTCCATTCTGTTTAAGTGCTGTCCACCACTTCTTGTGTCAACAACAAACTGGTAACAGTACTGGCTTATATTGACATGAATTTGAGCTAGCATTCCCGTGGACAGTATTTCAGTTTTCATACAGTGAGTGTCTTGTGTATGTGTGTGTGTGCATGTGTGTTTCTGGAGGAGAAATTGGGGATGGTGCAATGGTTCCAAGAATGTTGAAATGACATTTTACAACAAAACATCCAACTCTGGTTTGCACGGACAAAACATACTTTTATGGTTGGCTGAAACAAAACAGACAGTATTATGAATTTAAAGTCCAGGGTGCTAGGTGTAATGTGAAATTTTCTGAGAGAAGTTAGAATGAAAGACTACCAAAGACATAGGGAGAAAAGTTTTCTCAGTCTTTGAGATTGGAGATAATGTAGATGTCTTTGATATACAGGAATGTATGCATTACAAATTTACCCCTCCAATACATTTAACCCTTTAAAGATGAAGCGTATCTGTTTTATATAAGGACTCGGTGCGTACCGCGCTGTAAACACTCTCCACTTCGGTTATAAAAACCAGTCTCTTAATGTTTTATAAGGCAAAAGTTGCTGTTTGTTCTGAGATCCATACAAAACACATAAATGCAATGTGGGCACCATGTAGAATTTTTTAATGGTAAACCTGGTTATATGTAAAGTTACTGCTAGGCTTTAAAAGGTTAACCAAACATTCCACCTTGAAGTTTTTGAAAGCTGACTGCAGTGACTTTCTTGATACAGCTCAAATCTGAGTGGGGTATGTGGGTTTTAACTAACTGTAAATATTCTGACAGTTATAATGAACTTTATTGGCTTTCTGGAAGCTGTCCATCATTATGACGGATGTTCGATAAGGAAGGTTTTCTGTATCATAAAAATGGCATGAGAAGGTATTACAACTTTAAACGTAGATCATTTATGCCAGTTAAATATTTTTTTCAATCACAAAGTCATATTCCAGAAGACATGAATCTTCGGAAACACTGCTGTGAGAACTTTAAACCTTGCGCATTAAATTTGGCTGTAAGTCTGTGGCAGTACCAGTTTAGATGTACAAAAACTAGCAAGAATGCTGTTGTAGTTCAAATAGTACAGTTCTCTTTTGTACGTACATTTCTGTAACATTTTAGAAAATGAAGGCATAACAATAATTTCAGATAAGAGTCTATGTGTATAGAAGAAAGCTATATATCGTCGTACATTTGGCAGTTTATTGTAACTTACAAAGTAATAAATGAAAGTAAATATTATTGGTAATTATGTGACATTAGAATCACGCGGGCACTTGGTTGCAAATCGCGTGATACCTGTGTATCTTGTTTATGATTACAACTTTGGATCACCGGAAAGAGGATGCAAATATACCCACGCAGTTATAATGTGATAAGTTCGTATATAAACGTTTATGTCTTCAGTTACAGATTACCTCTTATCAGCAATGTGGTGAATAAGAAATATGTTTTCAATAAAACAGGGTACATTATATTCAAGCATATTCAGTGGCTGTACGATGATGGGGATATCTTCAACAGCTTGTTCTTTGATATGATGTGTTGGTCAGGTTGTTCAACTTTCATATCAATTTTTAAAAACTTAAAATATTTCTATATGCCGCTTGTAAACCCGTAACTACCGCACAGTTATGTATACGCTAATCTTACGAACTAATTATCAGGCTTTGCTCTCACAAAACTGGTTGGCATGGATACGCACGTCTGTAACTACATTGTTCACAGATGTACTGAATTTGTCCATGCTCAGTTGGCGACACTAGATACGTCACCAAATGGTGGAAGCGTAATTTTGGTGGATGATGATGTTGCAATGACGGGAAATACATCCGCTTAAATCCAATGATAACTCTGTACATCGAACTAAAGAACAATTAAATTGCCATTCTACAATACCCGAACAGCTTTTATTTGTTTATAATTCAATAAAGAACCTGATACAGAATTGAACTAGTAGACTGGAATGAAGACTAGCACGTATATGAGAAGTCCTCGACGAAGGACGTTCGAATATTTAATTTCTGGCTGAAAACAAGTACCCATCACTTTGGTGAGTACATTTTAGTGATGCATATATTGTATTTGCATGGATTGTTACTTTGTGCTGTGAGTGTTTTGCAGTTCCTAAAATAGCTTTCTGTGCCTGTAAACGAATTGTGGGGAACTAAGATGGCGGAAGGGTAGTGGCAAAGTGGGTTTGGAAACTAACCGAACGTTGGAGTTTATAGAAGTGCGTTTAAAAGTGAAGTGAAAATTCCTGATACAGTCAATTAGTGCTACGGTTTGAGTGACGTGTAAGTCTTTAAGTGAATAATTGTAAGTAGCCACAAGTTTAGGTTAGGGCAGTATTTATTGGTATGTAAAGTAGGGAGGAGGGTTAAGAAATATGCAAGGAAATATGGAATTGCGATGGTATTGCTGAAGTGAGTTGTGAATAAGTAAGTTACGTCGTATTTCATCAGAGTAAATAGTTTTTTGGCAGTGATGCATGTTTGTGTGTATGTTTGTGAAATTATTTTTTAAAGAAGCTGGCACATATATTTTTCAGTCGGTGATATGCCAAGTGGTCGTGATGTGGAGCGAAATGGAAGGATCAGTGAACATCGTCGTCGATCAAGCAACGCTCAGAGATCAGATGCATCAGGAAGTGACTTAGATGGTAGTGGAGTTCAGACAAGTATGGACTTGGAGTCTGGTAGAGGTAGGCATAGTAGACATCATAGTGAAAGTCATGGGAGGTTATCAGGGAATAATAAGAAGAACAGGAAAAAGCGACGGTCCAGAGAATGCAGTTCTGGTGGTGCTGACAATCCAGTGGTTTCTGTAGCGTCTTCAGTCATAAAGCCTTTAGTTGAATATTCAGATGTAAGTTCAGAAGATCTCTCTGGTCCAGAAGCTGGTGAGATACAGAGTGATGAAAGTCCGCGAATTAGTTTAAGTGAGGGGGAAGTGAGTCCGACCTCTCCGCATTCAGGTCTCCGTCATGGCTCTAGTAGTCGGAATCAACATAAACATGGCCGGACATCACAAAGTGGTGCTAATAGTAAGTTAGTTGAATCAGATGTTGATAGGGTTAAAGGGTACAGACATCCCAGTGATAGAAAATCACTCTCATCGCATTCCCGTGTTGTGTCTTCCCCTCCGCCAAGAAGCAGTGAAAATAGGCGGAGCCATAGTGGGCGACATGCTGTTTCTCCTGCATTAATAATTCGATCACCATCTCCAATTTCCATGCCAAAAATCAGCAGTAAACGGAAGGAACGGAGGGCTTCTGTTTCTTCAGTTACATCACGAGGTAGTGAACTGAGGCATAGAAAACACCATGATCGTTCGCCTTCTGCTGAGAAGCACCATGGTGGCAGAAGCATTTCCCCGTCTTCTATGGACATTTATAGGAAAGTGAAGGATGGACATTCTTCCAGTGGCCACCATCGATCTGGCTCATTGAAAAAGAAGGAAAAGAAACACAAACGGGATCGAGATAGGAAGTTGAAAACTTCTCACAGGTCTAGTAGAAGTCCTAATTCTGCTAGTGCTAGGAGGAGAAAGAAGAAATCTAGACATCATTCTAGAAGCTCTTCTCCTGGTGGGGTGGTAGAGGCAAATGTTGGCAGTTTAACTCCTCGTTCAGATAATGATATGAGTGTGGTTGTTACGGCGGAGGAGCTAGTGGATGGCAGTCAGTTGGTAGGTTCCTGGCATAATCCAGCATCTCCAGATGAAATAGTGCTGCCATCTTCCATACCAAGATCTGCTTCTCCAGGTGATCGTACGAAGAGTAATGCAGTGATTTCTCCGGAGTCTCCTCCATTCATTGGAGAAGGGAACACGCCGCCATGTGAGACAAGCGATATGGATATCGAATCTTCTGAAAAAGAGGCAAGTGTGTCACCTCAAACGCGGACTGCAACTATTTTAGTTCCTGTTTCTGTAAGGTCTTCAAGGGGTAGGGGTGGTAGCACTCCAGTTTCTTCTCCCCATACTCCACCGTTACCCCCAAAGGCGTATGAAAAGTTGAGCTCATCGAAGCTGGCTGCTGTGGAATCGAGATACAGTGGGAGACGTTCACCCAGCCCGACAGACAGGAGGTCCCCCAGTATGCTTCGAAGACGGACACCATCATTAAGTCCTGACCGAAGGCGATCCCATAGTATTTTGGAGGAAGAAGAAATAATGCGATGGAAACCACCAGACACTTCGCCAGGTCCTCCGTCTCCTCTTCGTCACCTTCCTACTCCGGTCCATGTAACATCCAGGCGAAGTGCAGGCTCACCATCTCGAAGAAGAAGGAAAAGCAGCAGAAGTGACAAGGACAGGGCACGAAGTCACAGAAGAGAGAAGGAGAGACACAGAGAGAGGGAAAGAGAGAGAGAACGAGAAAGAGAAAGAGAGAGGGACCGTGAGAGAGAACGTGAGAGGGAGCGTGATAGAGGCCATAAGTCCAGTCGAATGCGCAGGAGCAGCCGTTCAAGAAGCCGTTCTCCGATGAGGTAAGTGATGCACTGTTTGTTGGGCAGTGTTTGGAAACTTGCATAAGTCGGCTGATTTGTGCTCTTTAAGTGACTGGACTTTATCAATCCTATTGTGTCTAACACAAACTGTTAGACAAAACAGTGTGTATTTATATGAGTGATTCTTAACCCTCTAAAGTCCAGTGGTCACTGTACCACCAAGTTTAACATTCACAAATTCTGCATTCTGCCCACACAGTGTATTAATGTGTTTTGTATGGATCTCAGAACAAACAGCGATTCTTTCCCTATACAGCATTAACTGATTGGTTCCTGTAAACGAGAGGGGGTGTGTTTAATGTGTGGTACGGGCTGAATGGTTATATATAATTAAGTTAAATTTTCATCTTGAAAGGGTTAATAGACTGATTTTGATGAATTGCTTTCAGGAGTTCTGTATTAATTTAAGATTTTTAAGTACACAGCACTGTGTCTGTCTGTCTTTCTGTTTGTCTGTCTGTCTGTCTGTCTGTCTGTCTGTCTGTCTGTGTCAGTCCTTCCCTGTCCTTTCCTTAGAGAGAAAATGACAGGACAAACTAGCACACCCTAAAGCCCATCAAAAAATCAAGTGTGCTTGTAATAGTACATAGGGGCCCCACCAAACGGGTCAGGTGTGATACTCATTTGGTTCATTGCATCACTTTATTATACTGAGAGATCCTTGAAAATTTATGTAGGATTATGGGGTAATATATCATGAAGTGTGTTGCACTGTGTGTGGGGGAGGGAGAAATAAGTTTGTTTTGTGTGTTTTTGTGATATTGATTTTTGGTGCATTTTCAACTTTGTTTCATGAAGTGAAATGGTCAAGTGAACTTTGTGTCTAGCAAGGCAGCTTTATTATTACTCATTGATTTATTTACATCATTAATGTTACAGTGGGCAGACCACTTAACTTTATAATGCACTTCGTACAAAGAAGGAAGTAATAGGCTTAAATATGCTACTTTCAGTTGTATTTTGGGAATTATTGTATTTTAGATTGGTAAAAGTAGCATTTGAGACTCATTATCTACTTGATCAAAATTACAGTAACAAAGTTTGAGCAGAACAAAACAGAACTTTGGCAGAACTTCAGGTCCGGGCAAGCACCACATCAGAGATGAAACCCAGCTCAGACATATGCTATACACATTTGAATGATGGAGCTGGGATAGCTCAGTCTCTATAGTGACTAGGTATGGACTGGGTAATCTTGGCTTCAATTCCTGGCAGGGTCAAGAGACGTGATATTCTCCAGAGTGTTCAGATCAGCTCTGGGGCACACACTGCCTGTTCAGTGAGTACCAGGGGCTGGGATAAAGCAGTTGTGACATGAAGTTGACCCTTCATCTTCGTCTAGTGCTGAGGTTCAGATTGATATACCTGTCCTGTCCCTGTATGCCACCATGTCATGGACAGAGACAGCTTTATGTTGATGTGTTTGGATATCTGTGTACTGAAGTGTTGAAATGTTCTGTTGGTAAACATCAGCAGACATCTGTTTATTGACAAGACCCCATACTAACATATCAGGAATTTTGTGAAGTAGCCCACTAGATACAGGTCATTGAATCACCATTGTAATTTGCAGCTGACTTCTTTTGTAACCTGCTGATTTGAGACTTCAGTGTGAATTAGATATACTGATTCAAATGCAGTATTGTTAACCCTGTACTTTTTGTATGTCTGGTCTTCTTGAACTTACAAGTCACATGATAAATTATGGAATTAATGCTCAGTAACAATAATTAAGTTCTGAAATTGTTTGGCTGCCAAGCCCGGAATATCATTTCCGATTGGGATTTTACACTTAATACCAATTACACATGTTTATTACAAATTACAGTTTTAAGTATGCCGGCCTGGAAAGGCCCTTAGGGTTCCAGGAGGTTGAGACTCCCAGATTTCTAGACACTGGGCACACGAAGGTGGTAAGGATGTCAGCTGTAAGCACTGGCCGCTTTTAACCCTCAGGAAATATTCTTGGTGCTCATTTTTCTTAGAGGCTGAGTCGACCCCAGAGCCATAGTGCAGCCGGAAGGATTATGTCAATGAAAAATTCTGGTGACACCATCGGGAATCGAACCCATGACCTTCCGGCTTGTAGCACATTTTAATATTTCAAGGGCAGTCATGTGGAGAGAAGTCACTGTGTCACGTGCCTGGTGTTAATTTTGTTCACACTATACATTTGCTGGCTGATGCTTCTATATTACTGATTGGTAATGTGAATAGTGTAAATTTAATTTTGCTTTTAGATTTAATCCTTTAAAAATGAAGCGTTTCTGTTTTATATAAGGACTCAGTGCATACCGCACTGTAAACACTCCACTTTGGTTATAAAAACCAATCTCTTAATGTCTTATAAGGCAAAAGCTGCTGTTTGTCCTGAGATCCGTACAAAACACATAAATGCAATGTGGGCACCACGTAGAATTTTTTAATGTTAAACCTGGTCGTATGTAAAGTTACCGCTAGGCTTTAAAAGGTTAAAGTCATGCTACATTTACTGCATTTTGAAGGTATTCTGTGTAATCTCTTATTTTCCACAAAATTCTGTTCATTTCCTGATCTTATGTGTTTCTGTTCAAATAATATTAACGTTTCTTGGTGAGCTGTGTGCTAAAATTTACATACCCACCCCAGTCACGTAAAGGCTGTAGTACCGCATAGTGTGTGACTGGTTAGGATAGTGAGGGCAAAAGGAAAGGTAAAACTGGTGTATGTGCGTGCGTGCATGAGACAGCGCGCATGTGTGTATCTGTGGGCTGCATGTATTAACTGTTTTAGTACGTTACAGTCAGCTTTACCATAATCTTTTTTTTTTTCAGCAGCATACACAGCAATTTTTGTCTCTACTTTTTTTGTCAGTAATTTTATTCCATGAGAGGGTAAAATAGTTGGCAGTTTTTTGCTGGGTTGCACCAGAGTACTATATTTTGTAGGCACACTCCCCCCACCCCAACATTTAACACTGTCCATTTCTGAATGTTACAAATGCGGCCAAATGTGACTGTACCCATATGGCAGTTGTATGTAAAGCTGAAGCATGTTTGTGTATGTTATTTACTCTAAGACAGTGTGAAAAAAAATGGGGTGTCTGCTCGCTCTGTCAGACAACAAACATGTTATAAAATTTATGCATGTTGTAACAATGATAGTGTGTTTGCTGTGTTAAAAATCCTAGCAGTGGCACTAAAATTTCTGCACAGTTTCTGTTATGCTGGATTGTCATGTTGTTGCTAGTATGCAGAGAAAAACCCTGTGCAAGAGTTTGATTTCCTCAGTCTTGGTATGTTAAGTGTTCTTGACTTCTGGGTTGTTATGGTGTGTAGTGTGTAATTCAACGTCTCCCATTTTTGAAGGAGCATAGTGCCTTCATTTTTAAGGGTGGTAGGCCCTAGAAGATGAAGGCACTGTGCTTCTTTGAAACATCAGTATATATTAAAATTACCTACTACACAGCGTCACATCCAAGAAGACTGGAATCCTTGAAATGCAAACTGCCTGCAGGAAGAGAGTTTTGTTCTTGGCACACAGAAGTTAAATGGTACAAAGTCCAGTTTTATTTTTGTAACATGCCTGTGAGTCCAAAGCATGATAGGAATTATGCAGATTAGGGATGCCAGTTTTCTGTGCATGTCAAGTGGTTTCATCAAAGTGGCCATTAAAATGATAGTGGCTTTGCTTTGACAGCTCCCATAAAATTCTCAATTGTTATATTTTTTGAAGGTCCATTCATTGGTTCTTCAATTGTTATTTGGGTCCAGAAGGGCAGACAGACATGACGGTAGGCTTGATAGACACTAAGCAGGGATGGGAGTGCTACGTGAAGGGGCAGATTTGTAAACGTTCCACCGAAGTTCTTGGAATTGTAGTTGTACAGTTTATTCTCATGATGTTGCCAGTTACACGACTGAGTTTGAGTGTCAGTCCATCTGTCTCCAACCTAAGGTGGTGCATATGGTGTCGTTAGCTGAATACATTATGTTTTATAGCATCAGCTTTTTATACTTTACAACTTCATATTCCATGGTGTCAGCTGTATAGCAAGCACAAAGGCAATATAGTATTGTGCTGTATCAGACTTTCTGTGATGCATAATGGTACATTTGTGTTACCACTGATGTTGGCAGATGGCAGGGAATGGGGATTTTGCTGTACCAGCGGATTTCTTTACAATTATATCTAGGAATTGCTGTTTGGGGTTTTGTGGACACAGTGCAGTGGTGGTGGTATATAAAGGGCTGCTGTGTCAGAGTTTGACTGTATGCTAGATGCAAAAGTTGACTGTGCTTAACTTAGTTTCCTCTGTATTGTTGAGGTTCTAGCCAGGCCACAAACACAGCGGGTGCAGCAGCTTCCAGTTTGGGTGCATACACCTACATTCATTTATATATGTATATAACGTTCTGTTATACATATACTATGTATGTATATTGTGTATGCTTAAGTGTAAAAAGCGCCTTTGTCAGGACCACAAAATCAACTCTGTAATTACATAATGTGCTGTTTAACATTGCACTGAAAGTCTTGCATATACATGAATTTTTTTTTAACATGACTTGTTTCCAACCACAGCAGGTCGACAGAGGCAGGGTTGTGGAGTCGGAGTCAGAAGGAATTTTAGGTGGAGTCGGAGTCTGTAAAAATGTACTGGCTCCGACTTCAGGTTAAAATCTTAACTAGATACTCTAACCCCAGAGCCCTGATATCTACAATAAACATTAGACTTACACTTAAATATAGGTTATAAGTCTAAACAGTAGCCTGATGATTCACGTGGTGGTGATGAAATGTCTTATAGGTTTACCATTATTAATATGTATTGAGATTTTATAAAGGGGTCGGAGTTGGAGTTTTAAGACTTGAGGAGTTGGAGTCAGGAGTTTTGTGTACCTACTCCACAGCCCTGGACAGAGGCAGTGTTTTTTAGGAGTCTGATCAACATATTTGTCTTCGACATTTTGCAAATTCCCAGCATGTGCAGTGTGGTGTGTAGCGGGTGCATGGCACTCATGTGCGCTCCCCCCCCCCCCCACTATGGGCCTGGTTTTCGCAGCAAGCAGCTTAGAATTTATGTTTCCCAGAGCACACTTTTAGTGTAATAGTTGTATCTCAGTTGTTATTCTTGAGTTGAGAAAATGTTTTGTTAAATCACCGGTCCAAAAACTGAGGTGCTTGAAATATTCAAACTTTCTAGTAGTGTGCGTGAGGAAAAGGGCACATTGAGGTGAAGAATAACTGAAATTGGATACAGAAGACTTTAAAGTATAGCATACAGCGTGATACTGAATTTGTAGACATGAAATTTGAGGTTGTGACAGTGGTGTTGAGGATTCAGGTCTGCTGGGATGCAATGCTGTGTCAAAGCACAAGCATTTCCTGATGTTTTGAAGGACTGTGGGGGCAAGCAGTCCAAGAAGAATCCTTCTGGACTTTCTTGACCCCATAAGATGAAGGCTACATGATCCTTTGAAATGTTGGGAGCCATTCACCTGACACAGTGTGATATCCCATTAGACTCAAATCCTGAGGTTTGTAGAGGTTAGAAGTATTGTGTATTCTATATAAACAAGGAAACGTGATATGCCTCGGTGATTTCTGTTTACATATTATATATGACAGAGAATAATACATGCATTGGTATTGACACTTGCATCAGTATATTTTGTGATCTGTGATATGGAGCAAAGTTTGAAGAATATTAAACAAGTAACTGTATTTCATCGTGTAATTTTTAATGTAGAATCTCTTGTAGGTCTGTAGGTAAGGAGAGGAGTAGACTAAATAGTCAAAGGTATGTGCCCCAAGATTTCTGTCACACAGTGGGTGCATAATTGTAGTCCTTCCCTCTTCTACCTACTTGTTTACAGTAGGTGTCGAGGGTTTTTGTGATTTCATTTGATCACAATCAAGCACACACCACAGTCGGTAGGACTCCTCTGGACAAGGGATCGGCCCATCGCCAAGACCTCTACCTGACAACACAAACACTGTACAAGAGACAAACATCCATGTCCCCGGTGGGATTCGAGCCCACGATCCCAGCAAGCACTTGGCCGCAGACCTACACCTTAGACCGCGTGGCCACTGGGATTGGCAAGTTCATAGACTGTTGCCGATATCTGGAGAAAGCATATGAAGGATGTTTGGTACATGAGGTTCCTTGGCTCATGAGAATTAAATAAGAAGTTATAACAGTGTTAGATGTGGCTTTTTTATTCCACTGAAGTATCATTTTTCAGCATAATCTCTGAGGACATTTATGCATTTGTGCCATCTTGGCACATGTCTGAAAATTACGTTGCAGTATAAATTGGGCTTCTACATTCACAACTATGCATGAACAGCAATTCTTACTTCTTCATTATTGTGGAATCAGTAACTTCCCAAGTGTTACTTTAACAAGACAAGCATCAGGGTGAATGGTCCAAAGGTTTACAGTAAAACAGTTGTAATTACTCTTCTGTGTGACGTGTGGTGTGCAGGGATGCATCATATGCTGAAGGGTTACACCTCATGATGTAATTTATTTGGGCTGCTGAAGTAGCACTTGAGAGGTCACCAGTTCCACTGTACTGAGGAATTGGAAATGGCTATTAGTGGTGGGTTGTGAATGCAAGAGCCTAGTTTCTAGCATGATGGAATTTTTTAACTCTTGCCAAGATGGAAGAAATGCATCAATGTGCTAAGCTATTCTGTAGGAAAATAATGATAGTTCAGTGGAATAAGTGAATAGTATTTCATGTTGTAATGACTTCAGACTTAATTTCATGTCCTTGGGAACCCGAGTTATTGAACCTTGTGTGTGTATGTGTTTGTATGTGTGTAATTATACCTGTTTTTTGAAAGGTATCTGTGAGGCAAGAAAAAAACATTATAGACGCCCATTACTACAAACCTAATTTTGTGGTAGCTTTGCGTTTTCTTTCTCGCTTAGTTGTACTGCAACATATTGGCTGAAGTAGCACCAGTGTGACTGCTGGTTGCGTGTTCCTGTACATGCAGTGTGTGAGGGGGGTTGTGTAATTATTTCAATGTGGATGTTGCTGCTGCCTTCAGGTACCAAGATATGATCGTCCAAATGTGGCACTGTAAAACTTACAAATGAAGGAAGAGTAGCATTGACAGCCCCTTGTTTCTGTACCTTTACATATTGAACACATTACAGTTGTTTCAATTAAAGGATAAATTTTGCTGTTACAAAAATGTGATGATGATAAGTGGATTGTGGTCAGTAATTCATTGCTTATTTTCTAGTAACAAGCGTTACCCATGGTTACATTGGAGGAGGTATATCACGTGTGACTTGACCTTTTACAGTTGTTCATATGCTCTGTCATTTAAGTTGAGTTGTGAAACATTACTGTGTTATTATGACTAAATGGTGGGCACAAGGAGTTAAGTTAAAGTGTATTAAATGGATTGTGCATATTTTGTGTTCTAGTGACAGAAAGAGATCGTATGAATAGTACTTTGAATTTTATGTTACAGAATACGTCGCGTTGAGCCACGTTCTTTGACTCGCTCACGTAGTCGTAGTGTTCAGCGCTGGCGCCGACTGTCCAGGTCTCGATCACGATCTCCACATGTGTCTCGCAACAGCAGACGTTGGAGTCGCTCACCAAGCTACACTGTAGTGCGTGGTTTGTCATCACGTGTTCGCAGTCGCAGTCGTAGTCGCCCAAAAGTGTCAAAACGTGCACGTACTCGTAGTCCTCTACTTCGACCCCGATCTCGCAGCCCTTCTTCGAGGCAGCGTTCACGAACCCCCAAGACACTGAGGTCTCACAGTCCACGAACTCCACCAAACAAACACTCCAGGTTACGCTCAAGAACTCCTGCTAGAAGTCCTCACTCTCCAAGGAGTCCCATCTCGTCTTCATCATCGCATACTCCTAAAGTCAAAGATCTAGGACTTGCCAAAATGAGTGAGACAAGTTTGTTTGCAGAATTGGTGAAAGATAAAAATATGAGGGAATTAGCAATGAAACGTTTGGCAGCCATCAAAGAAAAGAAGAAAGAAAATAAGGACAGTGAACCAGAGGAAAATACGCCTGTGAAGGAAGTAGCTAGTACTGAGCCTTGTCAGCCAGCCCCTGTAGAGGTTGATCAGACCACATACATTACACCTTCTGATGTGAACAATATTCCAATCCCTTGCAGTGATTCTGTGCAGCCTACACAAGCTTCCTATGCACCAGTGCCAGCATCAACAAATTTTGTTTATCCTTCTCCAGCTACAATAGCAGTGCCAACTTTGCCAGTTCCTCCGACTCTGCAGCAGGTTCTGAGCAATGTAATACCGGGGCCTTCTGCCATCATTATGCCACATCAGATTCAAGTTACGGTACCAGCACCTTCTGACTATCCAAATCCTATGCCATCTGTTTCAGCTGCAGCTAGTAGTTCAGTAATGGTGATGGGATCAGGACAACAGTCAGCTGTGAAAATGACTCCACCTAAGACCATTATCACTATACCTGATAATAATATGGACATCTCTCCAGTTCATGAAAACTCTGATGATGTCTCAGTAACAAACAGCGCTCCTGATATCATACATATAGATCCTGAACCTCCGGTGGTTAAACCATCTGTTAGTGAACCAGTTCCTGTCAAACCGAAACCAGTGAATGTTGAAGTTGAAGTAAGCAAACCAGCCGTAGCAGATGTTGCACCCCCAGTACTGAAACCAAAAAGCTTAACTAACCTGCCAATGCCTCCAGGAATTCGACAGAGCGACTTTGAAAGTATTGATTCGCCTCCAAGTCGCTCACCCAGTCCTGAGCCAGTTCTCAACAAACGTAAAACTCCACCAAGAAAAGGGATCAGAGACCTTCCTATGCCACCAGGTAAGTGTTTTTCTGTATAATTAGTTACAGCATGTAAATTAAACTGCATGCCCTGATGATTATGGAAGGGGTAAGTAAATTTGTAATTCAAAATGTTATGGGAAGGAATGAGTGTTGGTCGGGGACGTGCTTTCTTAACAACTATGTACCATCCGTTTGAGGTGCACAAGCATGGCAAGCCTTTGACACAAGTACTGCTGGCCCATCAGCTGATAAACTGATTAGTTGAAACTGATAATGTAAGGATTTAATGAAGACGGAGATAATAAAAATGAATATCAGACTGATTATTTTCGTTCAAAGTTTTTTTTTTTGTTTGTAATTTCAATGGCACTTCTTTGTGGTTAATTTTATGATTTTTTTTAACTGTAAATTGTCAGAACCAGAGAAAATTGCCAGGTTTCTGCTTGATACAGTTTCGATTGTAGACAGGTTTTTGCCATATTAGCACAAATTCAAACTGTGCATTACAGGGCACAACAGCTGTTGCTATCTTGGCTCTTGATTTTCTTGCTGACAGTGCCGGTGTGTGATCTGTATCATTGTCACGTCATGAATTATGTATCTAGTGCCGGCTCATTCCTTAACCTCGCAATAAAATGCTGTACCCATATCAGCTCTCAGTCTTCCCATTCATTTTGTTTTCTCTTATCATTTACAGATTACAGGAAGGTAGCTTTTCTTTATTATTTAGCTAGATTAAGGCAGTTGTTTGCTGTCAGTGCATAGTTTCTTTGTATTCCTGTGTCATTTCCAAGGACATGTGTTAATGGTCTGTGGAAATGATAAGTTCTGTGAGCCACAGAGGTGATTTAAAGACCACACTGTGTAGGCCATTTAAATGCCTACACAAGAGGTTAATGTACTTGATGTATGTATTTATGTTTAACATTAGCCATGTTCGTTGCAGTAAACTAGTTCACAATATTTATTCCAACCACCTTCCTGAAGATGGCCATCTTAGGCCAAAACATGCAGGGGGAGTGTCATATGTACAGTCAAACCCGGTTATAATGACATCAGTTTATGCGACATGTCACCTATAGCGTCAGATGTTCTGTGGTACCAGTTAATTCCTCACTGTTAACAATAACGGTATGTTCCTCAGTTATAACAACGCTTGTTTATAGTGACAGAAAATAGTCAGTCCCTTTCATGACATAACCGAATTTGACTGTATTTATGTATTTTTTTATTGTTACTCTTTCCTTTGATAACCCCCTCCCTGAAGACAACCCTTGTATGCTAAAATGTGTAGGAGGAGTGTTATGTGTGTAAAAACTGTTGTCTTTTTATTGTGCACTTGTTGGAATAAATGTTGTGAAGTATGTATGTATGTTTTTGTGGTTTCTTTAATTCCTGAGATGATCTAGCATCAACTGACAATGATTGAATGAGAAAGGAAGCAATCATGGCATAATTTAAGACAGTAATTCCAGTATTTATTTGGAGGAAGTGAGGAAATGAATACTCTCAGTGAAGATAGCTGGTCTCCAGACCAGGACTGGAATCTGTGCCACTCCAGTTGTGAAGCAGGAGCAGGGCTGTGGAGTCAGAGTCAGAAGGAATTTTGGGTGGAGTTGGAGTCGGCAAAAATGTACTGACTCCAACCTTGATGTAAAATCTTAAATAGATACTAGCTACAATGACCATTAGACTTATATTTAAATATAGGTTATAAGTGTAAAAAATGTAGACTAATGGTTCACGTGGTGGTGATGAAATGTCTTATGCCATTTATTACTTCAGTAGGTTTACTGTTCTTATATAATACATATTGAGCTTTTATGAAGAAGTAGCAGTCAGAGTCAGAGATTTAAAAACTGAGGAGTCAGAGTCAGGTTGTGTGTAACAACTCCACAGCCCTGAGCAGGAGTACCAACCATTCTGCCACAGTATTTGGTGTAACTAATGTGCCTTTGAAAGCATCACTGTGTAGATATTAAGCAAATTTGTGCGTGATTTGAGGCTTCCTCCATGGTGTAAATGAGATCTTCACTGTTCTGGGATTTTACGGGGCGTAGATTGGTAGTTAGTTACGAATGTTTTGGGACAGCCTCTTGGTCCCATCTTCAAGAGTCGAGCGGTCCAAGAAGACATTCCTCTTAGACCACTTGGCCCTTGAAGGCAGGACCGATAAGTTGCCCCAAAACACTGGTAACTACCACTCTGTGCTGCTTAACACTGCAGAAGAGTGACAGTCTCAAACCAATTTGTTTATGTTTATATTGTTCTGGTCAGTTGTCCCTGGTTCAGAAGAGCTTAGTGCTGATGAGGATACAATTTTGACACCACCTCCACCAGTTGTGGTACCTGAGAAACCTCTGAAGTCAAGCAACAGGATCATGCCTCGGCCAAAACTCAAACGGCCTAAGATTCTGCATCGTCGCCGAGGTTCAAAGATTACTGCATCATCCACAACTGGAGGTAGAGACTGGGGTGAGCGATGCGTGGAGGTGTTCGAAGTAATTGCCCAAATCGGAGAAGGAACGTATGGCCAAGTATACAAAGCAAAAGATAAGCGTTCAGGTAAGACGCTCTGATGGACATAATAGAGATGTGCTTACAGGTGCTGAAGTATGCTTGATTGTGTTTGTAAGCATTCTGAATTGTTCTCCACAACAAGTTTTGGAAGAGTATTTTGTGTTGGTTTACCAGGTGAACTGGTAGCATTGAAGAAAGTAAGGCTGGAAAATGAGAAAGAAGGATTTCCCATCACAGCAGTAAGGGAAATAAAGATATTACGACAGCTGAACCATAAGAACATTGTGAATCTGAGAGAAATCGTCACGGACAAGCAGGATGCGCTAGATTTCCGAAAGGTAAGAAATGTGTACAGTGGAGGCCCAGACTTTCTGAACCTCGATGTTGGGAGTTTGACCTTCCATGATCACTCACTTTAATGCTAATGCTTTTGACCTACGACTGGTACCAATAAGTCAGGATGGGATGATGTGATTAACGGGCTGGTTTCCCCCGCTCTCGTGCCAGTGCCCACGCCACTGTGAGCCCAGTCAAGCTTCATCTTTCATTAAGTGAGGCTGATTGCTTTTGTTGGTTTCAGAAAGTGTTTGTATTTTACTAAAAGTACATTTTCATGCCTCCCCCCCACCAGCCTTCTGTTGTTTGGTATTTTTATTGCTGGTATTTCATAAGTTAATCATGAACATTGAGACTGTGCTGTATATACACTAAGTTTTCTTGTATGTATTTTGATGATTGCAAGCGCCCCATTTTTTTATGTATGAATGGTCATTCTTTGTGATTTAGTTTCATATGTAATTTATTAAGAGTGGACTGAGGGTATTGTATGTTGAATATTCAGATGTGTCTGTCTGCAAGTGATTGTGTTTCATGATCTGTACTGGCCTTCCATCTTTTTGTAGCACCATGTTTCTTCTGTAACTTTTCTTTGACATCTGCTTATATTTTCTTTCTGTCAGAGGTGTGTAAGCAGTACTTCTGGGGTTTTGAAAGATTAATATAAAATTCGTATTTGGAACCTCAGCACAGTGAATCTCAGGTGGCTGAAATCTCCCCACCTTTGGTCTCTCCCTCCCTCTCTCCTGTCATGGCCGAAATTATGTTACACTTATTATTTCATGAACGAAACATTCCTGTTGTAGAAGTATGATTTTGTTATTTAGAGAGGCGGATACAAAAGTGAAACCTTGCATTCAATGCAAAAATTAATGTCCCCAGCCCTTACGCCATATTTTCAGTCTGATTAGGAGTTTCTTGGAAGTGATCATCCAAGTTTTCCAATTGCTTCAGAAGTACCATTCCTGGCTTGCATGGTTTGTGTTGAAAAGTCCAAGAGAGAGAGAGAGAGAGAGAGAGAGAGAGAGAGAGAGAGAGAGAGAGTGTCAAGATCAGTTGACTTGCAGTAAACGCTTTTTCAGAAAATGAGTGTGAAGTGACTGCTGTAGTAGTGTCTGAAATTGTTCAGCAAGTGCAGAAATTGTTGAGTTGCAGATCTTGGATGTCAACCCTGCAGAAAATATGTTTAACCAGAGTGGGGTTTGTGTGTGTGTGTGCGCACGTGCGCGTGCATGCGTGCCGGACTTTATTCATGAACTTGAACATATTCATAAGAAGTGTGTAAACATGACTTCAGGCTTTTGTCACAGTGTAAATGATATCTTCGCTGCTCTGGGATATTATGCAGCGTAAATTGGTAGTTAGTTACGGATGTTTCAGGACAACCTGTTGGTCCCATCTTCAAGGGTCATTCAGTCCAAGAAGGATGTCGTTTTGGACTGAATGACCCCCAAGGTGGGACCAATAGGTTGTCCCAAAACATCAGTAACTCACTACCAATCTATGCTGTGTAGTAACATCCCAGAAGAGCGCAGATCTCAAGTTTGTAAACAGTTTGAATTTCATGCTCTCATAATGTCTTTAATAGGAACACAGTCAAAGCATTCAGAAGATTAAAATGAACAGAGATTAAACATTAAACAAGAATGAAAATAATTGATAAATAACTTAATGGAAATTTTGTTTATTGTCTTAATTACAGATTTCTGTTTCCATGTAATAGTTTCAGTTTCAAGCCACCCATTTATACATTTCAGGACAAAGGGTCTTTCTACTTGGTGTTTGAATACATGGACCATGATTTGATGGGACTGCTGGAGTCTGGTATGGTAGATTTTAACGAAGCACACAATGCTTCAATAATGAGGCAGTTACTCGATGGGCTGAACTATTGCCACAAGAAAAACTTCCTTCACCGGGACATTAAGTGCAGCAACATTCTTATGAACAACAGGCAAGTGCATGAATGTAATGTGTGAATTCAAATGTGATTTAACTTTCATAGTAAGAAAATTAATGAAGAAAGCTGGGACTTTGCAAAGCCACTTGTTTGGCTTTTACTGATGTTAAAAAGGCATGTAAATATTTAAACAGGAAATCTGGAAAATATTGCAGAGAGCAGACATTTCCAAGGGATTTTTGGAGGGGATAAGGAGTATATGGGTATGAAACTTCATGAAGAGAGTGTTTTTTGATAAAATAGATACATTCTGATTTGTGCTTCTTGTGAATTTGGGTAACACTGGATTATTTTGATTGAAAGTTAAATTTTTCTGGCAAGTTTCAGAGTTTACTTCCTGACTAGCAAATTTCTGACGTGTTAGGGATTAAGAGTAAGTGCATTTTTGGTATAAGTCGCTGTTTGAGTGTTCTATCTGTGTTCTTCATGATCCTGAGATGAAATGTTAGAGTTAATTTTTGTACCAATATAAATTCATGTTGAACCTGGCAAGGTCAACAAGTCAGTACACTGTTTTGAGGAATCAAAGCTCCCTACTGAAAAACTGCTCCTTCTGACTTGTACTTTTAATCCCTAACACATTAGATTTCACATAATTCTGCTGATACTTGGAGAAGTAGTTGGAGAGATGCGCCATGTCCATTATCCTTGCATTTGGTATATTTTTTCAGAGAATTTTTTTCCTCAACTTTTTGTGTAACAAGGACTTTGTGATGCGTAGGTCGTTATTTATTTTAAGAGCACCATTTGCTTATTATGTGTAATAAAAATGTAGTGTTTATTGAAGTATTTTTCAAATTGCCCAAAGCTGAAGTTCTGTATATTTGTCATTATTTGAAAGAATCTGCATATGAATGTTTTGTATACCTGCAGGAGGAAGGATGTTGTGAATCAATTTACTGTGTTGGAAAAGCCTTGCAGTATCAGCTGCATTTACTGTCTGAAACACTGTGCCAGGTAGAATGGCATTTGGCTTGTTGGTTCATACCTTACTGTGGATTGTTCTTTCTTCCAGGGGTGAAGTTAAGTTAGCGGATTTCGGACTGGCCCGGTTGTATAGTGCTGAAGACCGTCAGCGCCCATACACCAACAAGGTGATAACATTGTGGTATCGACCGCCCGAGCTGCTATTGGGCGAAGAGAGGTATGGTCCAGCGATTGATGTCTGGAGTTGTGGTTGCATTCTTGGAGAGCTGTTCTGGAAGAAGCCGCTCTTTCGGGTTTGTATGATTATGTACTTCATGTTAAGGCCGAGTGATAATCATATCTGTAAAAGTACACTTTGCTGGTGAATGCTATCATGCTAAACATTCTGGCAAACGCAATGTAACAGATTCCTATTTGAGAAGCTAGTAGTTCCTCATCTAGTCAAGGAATTCCTCAAATATAGTGCACACAGAAGGTTTGTTGCTGTGTTTATAACAGCCCACCACTTTTCCCTATCCTGAGCCAGGTGAATCTGGTCCACACCCACCCATCTTACATCTGTATGATCCATTTTAATATTATCCTTCCATCTATGGCTAGGGCTTCTGAGCAGTCTTTACTTCAGATTATTCCTCGTCAACCCCATATGCGTTTCTGTTCCGCTCCATACATGATGCGTGCCCCACCCATTTCATTCCCCTTGACTTCGTCACCCAAAGAATAGTTGAAGAGCGCCAATCATGAAGCTGCTCACTGTGCAGCTTTCTCCATCCTCTTGTTCCTTCCTTACGCGTTAAAGTTACGTACTTGTCGTTAGAGTGGGGAAGGAGCTTTCCAAACTAGTGACAGTTTCTGACCCACTGTACTGGGAAATGTATTGCTATGCTGTTTTTAAATTTCATTAATGTTAATTTTTAAACGTTTTGTAGTTTTTCATCAGCTGTGAAGCATTGTTATTATGGATGCTCAGGAATTATTTTCTGTGGCAAATATTACAGCTTTCTGGGCTATGATGCTGTGTTGTCTGGTTGACAAGTGCCAACCTTTTAGACGAAACTGCAGTCTCCATTTTGAGGATAGAGAAATTATTCTGCCCTGAAGATGGAGGCAACATGTTCCTCCAAAACACTGGTACAAGCCTGCAAGTCCACAGTATGTGGCGTCACATCACAGAAGTTATTACCCTGAATAAGTACCGTTATGAGACATCATGAATTCGTCTACTTCCTACAATGCTTGCAGAAGTAAAAGTTTGTTACAGTGACATTTGCTTTGTATTTCTTCACTATCCTGTGATTTTTTGAGAAGATCATTGCAATGAAGATTTTCTTGATGCACACAGGAAGACAGAGGTTGAGAGTCCCGTGCTGGAATGTGAAATTCTTACATTGCCAGCCCCGTGTAATTCTCATACAGTTTATATTAGTAAGCTTCATCATTCATCTATTACATTGAAGGGGACAGGACTTACAGCTTAGAAGTTTGGTTCTGAATTCATTAAGAGAGCTCATTAAAACTGCTAATGATAAATCCCTCTCTGCTGATTGTGCCTAGCATGACCAGTCCTTACAGTTGCCTGTGTTGCATGTATCAAGATTTGTCACATCCTTGCCAGGTCTAATAAAGGGTCTTTTTTTTTTTTTATTTCACAACTGTTGTTTTTCAGTTCTTTCTGCTGCTGTACCATGCATATGGGTAGTTGGTTGGCTGGTTTATGTTTTAATATGATAAACAAGCTGAGAGGAATTTTCACCTTGGGATTAAACAATATAATGACCCTACATCTAATGAGTCACAAAGTGATATTTATAATGGCATAGTATTAAGATGCATTACAAGTCATTCCTGAAATTTAATAAGAGAGTCATCATGGATGCTGTTGTACAGTACTCATATTTGCAAAGTGCATTCGTTTTTAGTTTACACATCTCAGTGGTCTCGGCATTCATGTATTACACACAAATCAACTGCTGACAGAGTAAAGCACCACAAATGCTCCTGGAAAGATCCTCTGTTTGGACTTGTGTCCGTCACCCTGGTTTAAAATAAAATCGAAAACACTGCATTTTGGGGATAGCATCAGTGCCTGTTGTCAGGTATATAGGAGTGACACTCAGGTAGTCTCAGTAGGTGGATGTGTTCTACACCTCTGGGCCTTGCACAGAGATGTAGAATGGCTTGTGTGTCATGCAGTTGTTGGAATCCTATTGAATAGCAGTGCGAGTTATGCTTTGTGTGTGGGAATAAATTATTTTTCCTTCTGTTTTTGAAAGTATATACCATATGAAAGTGTTTCAAGTAGAGATTACAAATCTTACTGGGATTTGTACTTCATAACGTCTGTCAGTGTTTTGTACATTAAATCGTGCTTATAGATATTTAATTAAATTGTGTACATCTGTATCTGGAGTAAGTAAGTGTTGTAGTGGCCTGGTAATGGGCCAAAATTAAATTAATATTGTACGTTGTAATTATGTCCGAATGTAAAATTTCATTTAAATTCATAGACTGGTTCTAGAGGCAGTGTGGGCTGATGGATGGATAGATTATGCATTAACTGTAATTTCAGGCTTCCGCCGTGATGTTGATGAGATCTGCAGTTTTCTGGAATGTTATGCAGCATAGAGTGGTAATCCTTAACCGATGTATCAGGACAACATGTCGGCCCTATCTTCAAGGGTCAAGAAGTGGTACCAATATGTTGTCCCAAAACCATGGCAAAGGATTACCACTCTGCACTCTGTAATATCCCAGAAGAGCACAGATCAGATTATGCATTCATTTTACATACTTCGTTCTGATAACACCAGGAATGGCATGATGTTCCTATTTTTCCTTTGATGTTGGTAACCTGGTGGGCTCTTGCACTGTGTGATTGGTTGAGTGGTTTCTGACATTTCAGAAGACTGTAGTTCATTCATTCTTAGGGTCAAGCAGTCCAACAAAAATAGCCAGTGCAGGAGAAAGGAGGGGTGACGTAGTGGGTGGCCAGAAAAGGTGCGAGAGGGGCCTAGGTGTGCTAACATGACCTTGAAGAGAGGTGTTGTTAGGTGTAATATGGCCACTGACCGGTGATGAGGGTAGGAGCTGGTGGGTTTAGATCATGTGGAGTTGATAATGTGATGGAATAGTGATGGAATAAATGAAAATGATATGATGCAGAGAGTGTCACCACTGGATGAGCATTGCAAAGCAGTTGGCACAGTCCAGTCATCATGCAGTAACATTGGGAACCATGCGCCCGTTGTCACGTCCCAGTAAGCCAGAATTGTTGGCAACACTGCTGTCAGAGCCTCAGATATCGCAACATACCTGTGTTGTCCAATTGCTATTTGGTACGCCTCAGGCTGTGTTTGCAGTGTCTTCATTTCATGTTGTTGCTTTTATGATTAATGTATAATCATTTATTGTATTTTGGGACAGGGCAATGTTGAGTTGATGCAGCTGGAAATAATCTCAAACCTCTGTGGCACACCGACACCAGCAGTTTGGCCGTCAGTAATCAAATTGCCATTGTGGCACACGTTGAAACCTAAGAAACCCCACCGGCGACGATTGCGAGAAGAATTTTCTTTCATGCCTTCAACTGCACTGGACTTGTTAGATAAAATGTTAGAATTGGATCCAGAGAAGAGAATTACTGCTGAAGATGCTCTTAAATCTGCATGGCTCAAGAATATTTGCCCAGAAAAGTAAGTGTTCATTTGTTCTTTATATTTGAATGGTTTAGGTTGGCTCTGAATGGGTAAGAATGGCAGAGGTGAAGTGGAAATTATGTTAAGTTACGTATATCTATCATAAATTGGTGAAAATAGTGTATTGTCTCAAATAATACCTGTCTTTTAATGTGCATGCAAACAGAATAGATTTTTTTTAAGTAAGTAAACCAGTGACATTGATTTGGCACTTGGAGATTCTGAAGTTTCATTGAATGGCTGCAATGGACCTGCACTAATCAAATTGTGTAACACATCAATCAGGCTGTATTCTAAACAGACACCATCATACTGACTGCCTTAGGCAAACAGTTTTACTGTCATGAGAGAGATCATTGCACGTGCTGAGTGAGCAGGGAATGGAAATCCTACAAGCTGCTTAACCTGTCATTCAGGCCCCTTGATTATGTGGCTCAAATTGAGATATTAAATTTTAAAATATAGGAGTTTGATTGTGTTTTTGTACAGGATGCCTCCACCAGAACTGCCAACATGGCAAGATTGTCATGAGTTGTGGAGCAAAAAGCGTCGTCGTCAGTTGAAGGAGCAACAAGAATCTCTTCAGAACTTGCCACCAGGCAAACCCACACTGCTTAAGGACAAGTCAGGTGCAAACAAATTGTTTGATGAAGGACTGGATATTGGCGGGTGAGTACAGCTTTTACTGTGGAATGGGTAAAATGTGAATTTTTGGTTTATGGAGGAACTTATTTTATATTTTTGAGAATTGAGTTCTGGTACAGGGAAGAAACATGAATACGCAGATACCAGCTGCTTGTTATGTCTTGGCATCGTATGTCAGTTTATTTTCCATTCTATATAAAGTGAATGTGGGATACATACATAAACCACTTGAATCGTCATTTTCCAATTAATTCACTTTATTCATCTTCTAAGTATTCACTTGCAAAATAGTAGAATGAACGTAATATTTCAAGAAAAGGACATTTTATAAAACACTTTCATTGGGCATACAGGGTTTAAACATTTTACTTTACAGGATAATTATGGAAGCATATGGACAAGTCAGCAAAGTTTAACTTGTACTAAATACGGTACATAAAAGTTCAGGTTCTTTAGGTAGTGACTGAAGATGGCTGTCGCCTGTGATGTGACACAGTGCAATCTGGCATAAGCATACAGATGTGTCAGTGGAGCCTGCTTCCACCATCATTAAGCTACCCTGACTGTGGCATCAGCAAGTTTCTCTCAAATGCCAGTATGCTTTGGCAGACTTCATGGTGTCTGATACCAGAATGTAGCAAGCGTGAATACGGTAGCCTTCTTTCTCTCTCCGCTCTAACAAATTCTTCACAGGCATAATTGTTGGTTTGTTCTAATTAACTTGTAAATGTGCACAGTGCACAACATAGAAAATCCTTCACAGGCCATGCAGTTTTTGTGTTGTCCAGACATGTGTCATGTCTTCAGTTGAGAGAGTGATTTGCGTTATAGATAGCTGACTGCTGTTGACAACACTGGTTCCCTATCATATACTGCAGTTAAAGTAACGTTGAGCATGGTCAGTACTTGGACGGATGATCACCAGAGAGGTGCCAGGGCCACTGTAGTACATTATTGATAAAAATATATATATTCTCTCCTGTTATAGGAGAATACTGACACAGTGAATAGAGATTCCAACTTTATTCAGGTCAATGGTAAAGCAATTTGTATATATACATATTTTTTACTTCACTGTGCTTATAGAGTGGCTGATTTTGAGACGTGGAGCATAAGTGAAAAAATGTTACTTTTTTGTTAAATGAAAACTTGATTTATTTGTCTTTGTTCAATCCAGACAACACTGTCTGTTGTTGTGCCACATATTTGGTGGTTGTTGTGATACATATTTGGTGTAGGAATCTGTAGGCATCCACTACATAAACTGTGATAAAAATAATCCTCACTTTTAGCCATATGCTGTGTATTGCAGTTTATTTAATGGTTTAGATTTAAAATACTGTTAAGGACTGACACTGTGGGGCTCCACTTAGGCTGATACTCCTTTCTTGCTTCTTGATTGGAATGTTATGTTTAATGTCAGCTTTTAGTGAGACTTTTAGTTTTTATTGAGTTTAATTTCTCTGAATTCTCTTGTTTTATTACTTCTGAGTGACAAACTGAGAATCTGTTGGCTAATTGCTTGCAGATCTCCCAACTGCACCCCTTCGAAGCAGACCTTGTGTGAAAGGTAATTGTCGAAGAATTTTTTTCCTATAAAATGTCAAAAATTGTGGCATATTGGGACTTGTCTGGAAATGGTGTAGGGTCTTTTGAATGTACCATGTGTCACTGTTGTATCATAACTCCCAATGCAGCTTATGTGTTGGTTCTGTATGTCAAAAACAGTTTCAGGGTTTGTCAATCGTTGCATAACTAGAGGGAGTGTGTTCAGTAACATAGCTGTACGGAATGTGTTTTGTGACAACTACAGGGAATGTGTTCAATAAGATAATGCTAAGTATTATGTTCAGTAATGTAATTACAGGGAGTGTGTTCAGCACCATAGTTGGAGGGAATATGCTCAGTGTAGTGTACCTTCATGGAATATTTTCTGTACACCATATGTACACAAAACATTTTGGAATCAGGGGGTTATATTTTGAATTACAAGAGGAATAAATTCAGTAATGTACAGTCAATTTGTTAACAGGATGGGCTGTTATTATTCTGTTCTCTGCAGCCATTGCATTCCATCCTGTACCCTGAATCGGGGCATCACACAGAAGAGCCCACCATTTGTCTCTACTCTGAGTGAATTTAATCAAATCCATGCCCTTCCATCCTGTTTACCTGTGACACATTTTAATATTATCCATTCAGCTGCGAGAAAGGAAATGCAAAATACCGGATATGGACCAAGTACTCATGAAGCAAGTGAAGCACATGTAACCACCAAACTAGTTTCTAGCCATATATTGCAGATTTTTATCTTCTGGCAGTTTATGTGGCAGATATTAAACGTAATGGTATGATTTATTATTTGCTGCTGTGAATAAGTAAATGGCAGAAATTGAATCACAGTAGATGGTTAGTTTAACCACTTTGAACACTTCTAGTGCTTCTCTGGGGCTAAATAATTTTATAATAAAAAGTTATTTGAATGGCATCCATATTGGTTTTGCAGGATGTTAAAAGTGGCAGGAATGGTAGATTAAACTATGCAGATTGTTTGGTTGAACATGCTGAAGTAACAAGGGTTTAATGATATGTAAAATTTAACTCAGCTAAGATAAAAAGGCTGAAGTTACAGTGTTCTGGGCTCTCACGTGACAACTACCTACACATAATTTAGTCATCCTGAAGATGGAGGCAGAATGTGCCTCCAAAGCATTGGAACAGACTTATTTTAAGGTTAGAAAGCTGTTACGGCGTATGTAAAAAAGACTTACTGCACACATTCCGTTTCTCACAGGGATAGCATGTTGGTGATGCAGTTGGTGAATCTGGGTTCTGTGTAATTTGGTATCATTTTCCGGGTTTGAGCCCTTTAGTAGGCTTTTCTTCTTTGTTTCTGTGTTTTCTTAGAGCTTTAAATGTTTGTGTTGTCATTATGTTATACCTTTTGTATTTCACTATGTCTTAACATAAGTATGAAACAATACAGTGCGTCTTCTGATGTTGAATAGTGCTGTTGTGTGTGTGTGTGTGGGGGGGGGGGGGGTACGAACACTTCATCATAAAGGACTCACAAGAAGCTGTTTAATTATTTTATTTCCTGAGATAATAGACCTTCTAATATTTAATTGCCCTTAAATTCAACCTGCTGAAGTCAGAGGCAAGCTAAACAGAAAATGCTGTTACGTTGCTGAGGTAACTAATTGATTGTGTCAAAATGTTTTTGTTTGAATATTGGAAATGAACATACAAAAAGCTGTGACACAACTAAATAAAATCCACCACAGACTTTGAAAGGAGCAATAATATGTTGTTTATTTACAGTTTACTTTGCAATGTTACCAGAAACTGTGTAGCACTAAATATGGATCATGAACTGGGGAGGCTTAAAGTATCATCCAGCATAGCAGTGTTGTGGCGAAGATTTTAATCGGGCCTTACCTTAATACGAATCACAAGTGTTACTGCTTGAGTCAGCTGGCTCAGTGTATGATAATACTAAGTCACATCAGAATATGTTAGTTTAAATATATGGAAAGATCAAGAAAGAACAACAATGAATTAATGAGAAACATCTTATGAGGAGCTTCATGATGTGTACTCTTTGCCAAATATTATTAGCACAATCAGATCAAGGAGAATGAGGTAGGTGGAATGTGTGGCATGTATGGAGGAGAAGAGAAATAACGGGGTTTTGATCAGAAAACTCTAACTTGGAAAATCTAGCTGTAGATGGGAGGATAATAATAAAATGGATTGTAGAGAGATATGGTGGGGGGTATATGTGGACTGGCTTTGTCTGGCTGAGGTTGGGAACAAGTTGTAGGTTCATGTGAATTTGGTAGTGAACTTTTGAGTTTGATAAATGTAGGGAATTTGTTGACTAACTGACGAACCGTTAGCTTTTCAAGGACTGTGCTGTGTTGAGTCGGTTATCAAATCACTTATTCTTGTGGAAATTTTTTGGAATACTGAATGGATGTAAGTAATCCATTTTGTGTTCTGTTGCCTTGAAGGAATACGTATATTTACAGTAATTACTAGGAACGAGTCATTCAGTGAGGTATAGAAATTTACAGTGACGTACATTCATGTAGGTTTTTTAGTGAAAATTTGCTGTTTGAGTGAAAAGTTGAAGGAGAAGAAGAGATAATGTCAACAACCTAGTCACATTGCCATCCCATCTGTTTTGTAAGTACTGCTGTAATAAAAACAAATGTGATAATACAAAATTCCTATAATACATGTAAAATTTCCTTTTTTAAATTTAAAATTGTCCATTTTGTGTACATATTTTTACAATACTATGTATTTATTCACCAACTCGTGCACTGAATTTAATAGAATAAAATTTGCAGAGAAGTCACATATGTCCCGACGTATTTCGGCATGTTACACATGCCATCCTCAAAGGAACACTGAACACACAGAACACGTTGCAGAAAACTTCACATATGTCCTGACATCTTTTGGCATGTGACATATGCCATCCTCAGGGGAACATTGAACACAGAACACGGCGCAGAAAACTTCACATACGTCCCGACATCTTTTGGCATGTGACATATGCCATCCTCAGGGGAACATTGAACACAGAACACATGGCAAGAAACTTCACATATGTCCCGACATGTTTTGGTGTGTTACATATGCCATCAGGGGAACATTGGACGCATAACATGTGTTTTTTTTTTTCATGAGTTGGTGAATAAATACATACTACTGAAAGATTTTGTTGTTCCCTAAAATGTTTGTTACATGTCATTTGTGCTTTCAGGATGGCTAATTACATGAAATTTCAGGTTCTTACAGCAGCGTTACTGGATGTCCTTTGAACAAACTACATTTCTTGTATGTGTACCCATTCAAACAAAAACACCCCTGGAAATTAATTTTATATCTTCAGGCAACAAGGAAATTTACTGCATTTTCAAGACATGCTACATAATCTCTGTTTTATTTTCCACAGAATGCCATAAATACCAACCCAGTTGTTTAAAGGCTTTTCAAACCATTTGCATCATTACACTGTGTCATTGGGTTAATAGTTCCCAGGTGTTTTAGAGGACCATAGCACCTTCTTCTTCAGGGTCAGGCAGCCTAGGCAGAGTGAAAACTTTTTGGACTTACTGACCCTGAAGAAGGGCACACTGCAGTCCTTTAAAACATCAGTAGGTAACCATGGCATAACAACTCATAAGTTGCGATTCTTCGTTGCAGCTAATGCTGGTGATATTGTGTGGTGATGTGTTTATGGACTTTATCCATCGTCCGAAGGCTAAAATATTAAAGAATTAAAATCACAACGTTTCGGAAGCTGGCTCTGCTTCCTTCCTCAGGTGAACGGAGGGGGAGAAGAGAAGAACACCTATTCTGTTAGGCCCCTTAGACAGAGCAAGCCTCCATCACTGGACAACTAGCTCTGTCTAACGGGCCCAACAGAACAGTTGTTCTTCTCTTCTCCCCCTCCATTCACCTGAGGACGGAAGCAGAGCCAGCTTCCGAAACATTGTGATTTTAATTTGGTAATATTTTAATATTTCACTCTTCAGATGATGGATAAAGTCCATAAACCCATCACCACACAATATTATACACCATTGACGGAACCTTTAGAAGCTGGTAATGTTTAATATTTCTGGCATCACCCAGTCTGTGTGTTCTTTGGAACTGAAAGTCGTGGTTGAGATTTTTTGTGTTAAGTCGTTAGAATAAATGGCAACTGCTTCTCCATCATTTATACTAATAACTATCAGGTTCTTTGGAAACAGAAATTTATATCAGTACATGTGATCTCTCATAATTACTAACAGTAGTGGAAGAGTTAAACAACCTTTTTGCTTTGAGCTTTGTGACTGATTTTGAACTATAGAGTCATATTGCATGAAAAGTACTAATAGTCCCATCCACTTAGAGTTGCAAAAGTAAGCATTGTTTTTAAATATTCTGTCATCATGCCAATTTGTGTTTTCCTTTGGATAAATACATCATTGGTGCAGGTGATATGATTTCCTGGTTATTTTCAGCATCACAGATCCTGATAAGTTGCATGGAGTTTTATATGTGTGGGTCTCTGTCTGTTTAAAGGAGGTGACCATGCTGTGGTTTGGGGATTGATATGTGTTTTGTGTCTTGAAGCGTAGCTTGTGGTATATTAGCTTACATATCACACGTCTTGTGCCTCCTTAAATTTATGTGACTCACATATTTTGATTTCATTGTGCGTCTTTTCCTTCATGTAACATACCACTGTTTACAGGTGGCTGACAAATTGTGTAACATGGTGCTGATGCAGTTTTATTTCTATCAAAAAGTCACAGATGAAGTGTGTCTGATTATTCAGTTTGTGTGAGAGTTATGTCTGTAGAGTCACATTGCAGTCTTATGACATCTATGTGCATAGGCAACTTGCATGCTGCCTGGCATGTTTTGAGGAGTGGGTGGTCATAGGATGAGCAGACACAGTGACGTGAAAATGGCTGCAACAGTATCACCTGTCTGCCTTTAAAAACGTTCAAAGTTTTCTAGATATAGAAGACCTTTGCTATAATTAGACCATCATGTAGTGTGTCATGCAGCTGTAGAGTTGTTCTTTTCACATTAAATTATAATGAAGACCTGACTATGGATGAAAAATTTTCAGAATATGACATTTATTCAGACAGAATTTATAGATTTAGTGAGTATTTTTTGGGTATGAATAGTTACTTAATTGAGACAGTTCATAACATTTTACTTTCTCCAAAGGGTTAAAGATCATAGTAGGGATTGGTGTTTTTAGTTTGAGATTGCCTCCTGGATCATGGTGGAATGTTTCTTTTTGTCATTGCTACTTCAGTTGACAGAATGTGTGTTTGGGTAAGAGAGTGTGAGAATTTTATATTGTACAACCAACAGTATGCACGTGTGAAGTGTGTGCATGTCTTTACCGCGCCCTTGGAATTGGTTACAGTAGGTGCATATGCGTACAGGCCACAGATAATGGAAAGGAACTTGTCACAGTGGCTGGTCTGCAGGGCCATCCAAGAAATGAGTTACTGTAATAGCAGAATTTGTGAACAAATGACAGACAAAAGTTGGCTCAGAAATCCTAGTAATAGAGTTCTTTGTCTTATTCTGTTTTAAATATTATAATACACTAGTTGCAAATCAAGGGAGATGGTGTGGTCTTTGCCTTTTTCCTGTTGTCTATAAATTGATGTTTGCCATATGATCTGTCAAATTTTATTTACAGCTCATCGAAAGCACTGAAGAAAGAAGCAGCAGGGTTTTCTTCTCGAGGGGTCAGTGAAGATGCATACAACCAAGCTGTGTATGCAGCGGCTCTTGCTGCTGCTGCTGCTGGAAGTGGGGGGATACTGGGGCCTTCCCCTGGAGCTCCTCCATCCTCACCTCCTCCTGGGGGACTAGTAGGAAGGCCCATCCCCAGAATTGGAACTTGTGATACATCCCTAACTCCTCCTAACAATCCTGCATCTCGCATTGGTGTCAGTATGCATACCACAAACATTTCTGCGTCATCCAATCATTCTGATGTGTCTCATACACCACCGCCTGGAATGGGACACACACTGGCAGAAGGTTCATTGGTGGCAGGAGGAGGTGGAGAATCAATGTCTTTACAGAGACAGCTTTCAGTTCTGTCACACTCCCTTGTCAATAATCTGCCAATCAGGGCAGAACAGCTCTTGGCTCTTCGTAATGACAATGAGGTAAGTTATTCTAGTCACTGTATTTATTGTCATTAAACTCTTTTGGTAGTGAGGGGCCTCTTAGCAGATGCTATGGACGCACCGCAGCCTTGAGGCTTATTGTGCAGCCCTGTGAGGAAGATGATTAGCTTTTTCTCGTTTTTCCACGTGCTGGAGCACCAGTGGAATGAAATTGAGGGGATAACTGAAGTTCTCGGGGGGAAAACCTGTCCCAGTGCCATTTTTTCCACCACAAATCACACGTGGATGGACCCGGGATCAAACCAGGGCCTCCACGATGACAGGCTGGTGACTAGGCATCTGAGCAATGGCATGGCCCACTAAACTCATTGTGTTATCCTTAGATGCTGCATGAAGTAAGAAACAGTTGGTTAATTTTCTGCTTTTCAAATTAACCCTTTAAAGACGAAACCTATCTGTTTTATATAAGGACTCAGCGCGTAGCGCACTGTAAACACTCTCCACTTCCGTTATAAAAACCAATCTCTTAATGTTTTATAAGGCAAAAGTTGCTGTTTGTTCTGAGATCTGTACAAAACACATAAATGCAATGTGGGCACCACGTAGAATTTTTTAGTGTTAAACCTGTTGGTACGTAAAGTTACCGCTAGGCTTTAAAAGGTTAAGGAAGAAGATGTAGGAGTCTATTTTCAGGCAGTTTGCAGCTTTACCGTGGTTTACATGTTGTTACCCCAATTTATTATAGTATCCCTCTTGACCAGTAAAAAGAGAGAAACAGGTTGTGAGGTTTTTGTATGGTTCTTTAGGCTGACCCGCATACTCATCAACTGATCGAAACGCTGCACAAGGAACTGAGACAAGCAGCAGCACTTCCAGCCAACAAGTATAACAGCACATCTTCTGCTTCAGCACATCCCCACAAACTGGACCCGAAGCAGCACGTATTCAACTCCGAAGGTACATAACTGGTGACATACCTGCTTGTATGGATATTCACAAAAAAAATGGCTTGCACCTGTAATTATAGACATATTCTTTATATATATATATATATAAATAAAGAACTACAAGAAGCAGAATGTGTTTGGTTGTCATTGACTTGGCAGTCCCTTGTTCCTTTATGCTACAAGAAACAGCTGAAGCTGGTATACATTTTTGCACTGAGGACAGTATACATTCTGCTTGTTGTCCATCAGTGTCCATCTCAGTTGTTCTTGATAGTCATAGGTACCATGCAGTCAGAACAACATTTTGTTTTGAAAAGTTGATATGAATCTGTGAAAATCAGTGTTGCCACATGACCCTCAAGTTTATTGACTTATTCTAAAAGAGGGACTATACAACGTCCTGTTCGCACGTTGTCCACAGGTTGCAGTTGATGTTTCTTGTTGAAACCAGTTTATTATTGCATTTACCAGTAATGTTATTTGAATTTCATGTGCGTACTGTTTGAAAATGTGTGTGTACGCGTGCACGCATGCGTATAAAGTGAATTCAAATATACGAACATAAGTATTTCAAAGATTATAATTTAACTGCCCATTCTGGTGGCTGCGTGGTCTAAGGTGCGGGATTGCGGCCACCTACTTACTGGGATAGTGGGTTCGAATCCCTGTGCGGGCATGGATGTCTGTCTGTTGTGAGTGTTGGGTGTTGTTGGATAGAGGTCTCTGCATTGGGCTGATCACTCATTCAGAGGAGTCCTACCGAGTGTGGTGTGTCTGAGTGTGATCGTGAAGTCTCAAAAATGGGGAGGCCCTGGCCCACTGAGGACTGTTGCATCACAAAAAAAAATTCAAATATGAATTTGTGTTTCATATGTTTGCTTGCCTCTACATCAGATTGCATAATTATTGGGAACTTATGTTTATTATTGACAGGAGGTAGTTCGTGGGGGCGGGGTCACAAGTTGGACACTTTTGATGCCTACGTGGAGTATGCTGGTGACAATGCAGTGAGCAACAATGCAGGGCGCACCAAGGAGTCGTCATCTCTGGCAACTGATGGAGTCCGAACAACCCTTGCAGCTCTGTTCTCACGGCACGGTCTGTCAGGTGCTGCTGGCATACTTGTGAAGCCACATTCAGGTACAGTACCACCTCCTCCACAGTCTCGCACTCCTCTCCAACACTCGGGTTACAGTGGTGATGTTAAAAGTGAGGCGAAGTCTACAGATGCTGTGACTGAGGGACTACCAATCGCTACAACGTATAACACTGCAGAACCTAGGGTAGACGTCGAGGATTGTAGCAATCCTGGTGATAATGTTTCAAGTAGTCCACTCACCCCAGCTGACAGAGGTGGGTATCCTCCTGTGGTGATGACAGGAATGTTCCCACGGGGTCCTGGTAGAGGATGGGGTCCACCACCCAGCAGGCACGCGTTACTCTCTAACCCACCTGCTGTGCATCCAAACTTACCTCCTCCTGTTGTAGAAAATATTCCCACTATTTATACTCGTCCACCACCACCCATTCCACATAGGCCGATGAATCCTTGGGTTGCAGGAAGAGGTGGTGGAAAGTACAAACAGTGGAATGCTCAAGGACATTCCACAAATAGATAGTGAAGTGGCAAAATAAACTAGTGGGCATAACGTAATTATTCTGAGTGATGAAACTCACATTGTTGTTAATCAACAGTTGCAGACTTTGTGTCTTCAGGTTGCTTGGAGATCAGTGAAATGTGGACAAACATAAGAATTCCTAAATATTACCAAATATTGCATTGTATATAAAGGAAGCACATATTTCAGATCATAAAATATTGGGTATCATTAGACTTTGTCATATTATACCATGAGAAATGTGATCTTGTGTTTTTTTTCCTAACTACACATTCTTACCAGACATTTTGTCGTGGTAAATGAAACTTCAGAGCATGCCATAATCATCATTCAAGATTCATTCTTGAATTTGAATTCATGTGGTCCCATTATTCTCTCCCTCTCTTTTTTTAATTTTGTACAAGGATTTTGGTTGTCCTCATACAAAAGTTGCCAGGAGAAGAGCAGAAGAAACATGAAATTGTGTATAATTTATTGTTGCTTAAAAATACTGTTCATAATTAGAAGTTGTACATTTTAAGATTGCACATTTTGTGTATATGGGGTGGTCGGTTTACTTTGGAAATTTGAGTCACTTTTTAGCTTGTTTCAAGACAGTAGATTGGCAGATAGTGACATCTTTTTTTTTTTTCATAGAATTCCTGTGTTTAATTTGTCCATGGTAAATAACGTACCCCTACTTGTCAGCATTGTAAATGAATGCAGCATGTAATTAACTTTCACTGTAAGGACTGTATCATGTATCAGACATAGTACACAAAATAACTGTCTTTTCATTTCCATATAAGAAGTTCAGTGTGTTACTGCAAATTGCATTGTTTTAAACATTAAACTCTTTGGTAATAGTATTTGTATAGAAATATATGAAACCATCATCATACTGTAAGTTATTATCGAAAATCTCTAATGAAATGGATAATACAGTTCATGGTTATGCTCTTTATATCACTGTTGACATACAGACATTTCAGTTGTGCTTTTAATATGATAAAATAATGTCAAAGTCTACATCAGAAGACACATGCGCACAGAATAGGTACAGAAGTGTACTCCAGAATAATTTTTTGATCACATTCTCTGTTAACAACTTGTCTCTAACTGCGAGACCTAAGGTTCTCCCAGCGTATCTATAAGTGTGCGATGTGTGGTTCTCGTGGCGGTCGTACTGGTGATGCCATTCTCCTGGGATGTGACACTGTATTGCTGGGCGAGCAGACGTTGATGTTTCAAAGGATCATGGTGCCTTCATCCCCAAGCTCAAGCAGGCCTGACACTATGAATGATAGTAGTTCCTTTGAAATATCGGGCAGTACTTACGTTAAGGACACAGTCACATCCTAGAAGAGTGGAGACGTGATCAAGTGTCTCATTTTTAACGCCCGTATATGTGGGGTCATGGAAAGGTGTACGTTTTCGTCTGTGTTCAGTGCCTATGTTCCTGGTACATGCTTTCACACACGTGCCTTTGTTTAATTTGACATATCTCCCACGACCTGTATAGTTGACATTTCCGTTTTTTACAGTCTTCTGCTGACTGTTTTGAAGCATGTACTCAGAATTGTGTTTTGCATTTGGAGTTCTATAACATATGAGTTGTTTAGAGCTGTTTCTTCTTGGGAATGTTTTGATGTATGCTACAGTCCTTATGGAAATCTGAAACTGACTTTGTGTAGCCCTAACACTGTGACTGCCCTGGGCAGAACTTTCAAGCCTAAACAAGAAAGTTGCTATTACTGTACCCACCAGGGCTGGACCCAGGGACGGGCCATCCGGGCAGCTGCCCGGGGCAACTGCGTGTCTCTGGCCAGCCCTGGTACCCAGGTTTGCAGTGTGTGTATTTACAGTGATCTGACGAATCAGAAATTTGGATACCTGGAATTTGGCTTGTAGGTAAGTGTCAGCAGTATGTTTGAGAGAGCGGATTTTTCGTGTTATTGAACTGGTGTAGCATTTTATAAGTTGCAGAATCAAATAAAAAGATGCACATAATCTGTACAAATTCTGATAACTGAGGTTTTTCACCAGTATTAAAATTATGATCTTCTTGAGTGCAATACTGTGTACTTCGGAAGACAGGTACTGACGTGCAGCGAATCATGCTGCCTCTGTCTTCAGGGTAGAAGAGTAGGAGTGATTCGTGTGTGCTGAAGATAGAGGCACCAGATTCCTGAGAAGCGGTGATTCCAATCTACCAAATTGCACAGTCTGATGTACCAGAAGACCATAATTTTATAAACGCGTGCATCCGATTTTGTTATGTGTTCAGGGCAGGCATTGAGCAACGTTCAGCACGTGAAGCTCGTATGAACCGTAACATTCTGGTATGTTACAGTTATGAAAGATAGTGTTTCAAATTTTATGGTGTATTGTTGGTTGTCATCACAAAGGTTCAGTGTGTATGCTGTCATACCGTACGTTTTGCTGCTCCCTCTATGAAATTATTCTTTTTTGTTTTGTACTATTAACTGTCTAAAGAAACAGTTTGCATTGAATTTGTACAATATTTTTATGTGTAGCAAATAGACATTATTATCACAATTGTCTTTCATGCCGTAAGTCACGTATTAGCACTGCGCAGTGTTCCAACTCTCCCAGCTTTAGTTATAGCAAACATTCTTATGTTTGGAATGCTGTACTTGGAAGTGGTACAGAGATTGAAAATCTCTCCGTGTCACATTAAGTCCTGCATTTGAGTGATATCAGTAGAGAATACCTGTGTATTATTTGTCATCAGTTTGTAAGATTTATGCTTGAAAATATATTTTTACAGCATACTGTATTGGAGGGATCAAAGAAAGAAGCTTTTGGAATCAGAAATGAGCGCTAGCCTGTAACAAATATGTTAGGTTAGCAAGTGTGTATATTGCATAGGGAGAGAGACAGTGTGCTGTGTCATTTATTCTTTGTTGTCTTTTCAATTCGTAACACTAAAATGGTCTTCCTCCAACTAATTGATTTTTTTTTATCATCCAGCCATTCAAGTGTGCTGGGGTTTAAATTCAAACTGCTGCCCAGGATGGAGGAGTTGTAAATATAAATTACGGTAACACACATGAACACAGTATGGTGTACGGAGGTCAGTGTTGAATGGTTAATGGAAGGCGGCAGTTTTCTTTTTTGTGTGTTATGTAGATGTTGGGTCACACGTTATATTTTGAATGCAGTACGTGGTCACATTTTCAGGCTAGTCACAGGTAGTGTTGATCTGCCGAAGCATTAAAAGGCCACAGTGACATGACATCATTAAAATTTAGTTCCCCTAAGCTCTTAATTACTAGTACCTCAGCAGTCTTCTATTCATTTCAGTACTTGTATTTATTGTACAAATCAGATTGCCTTACTTTGAGACTGACCTGCCAGCAGTTACTTGTCATAATTTTGGATTTCTTTAGTTCACTTTAAAGTTGCACACTTAATGTCTGTTTAATATTTTGAAGTATGTTTAAGCAGGATCATTCTTTAGTGTGGAGCTCTGTTGCTAAAGTATTAAATTTGCTGTCTTGTTACGGTACTGTAACATGACAGTAATGACTAGGAAGTGTTTTTAGAAGATGAGTGACATGGACTACAGTACTGTGCCTTGTGCCACAAATCGACACCTTTTATCTAATACATAATCATATTTTTTTCTCCCCTGGTGCAAGGCATGATAAATTGCCTTGAAACTTTGTAATTTATAACCAAGAGAAGTGGACATACAATAAAATGTGATGTGTTCTGTGAGTCATATGCAGTGGTGGTGATGTATTCTTTCTTTAAAGAACAAAAGAACTGTGAAAAGTGCATCTGCTCATTGAAGTGAAAGTGCTGCGAATATTGGTAAGAGAAGATCACATTCCTCTACAAGTACAACCCAAGTAGTCTGGTCGGTATATCTTGACAAGTGGGTGGTTTAGTCCTTCCTTACTTGTCATGTTGCTGACGGGGTATTTGACTGGCATTTGGTTATTCATCTCATTTGGTGGAAATGGTTTCAATAAAATCAAGGAGCCCTTAACCAGAGTTGGATATGATTATTGTGCTGTAGCATAGAAAGTACTGCATCTTGCATTTCACCAATATCCAATCAGTGTCTGTCTTTTTGGATGACCCACTTCTGTATCCTAGTCCGTCTTTTCAGGAAATTCTGCGATTCTTGTCAGGTAGCTCTGTAATTATGAACAACTCTGATTTTATTCCTGTATGTACAGGGTGTCTCTGAACATGGCAGCTGTCACAGGATGTCCTGGCAGATGCAGGCTTTCTGCATGAAAGAGCTGCCTTGCTCAGGGATATGTGTATTTATCACAAGAGACTGGGAAAATTGCATCCATTAGGATAGGATACAGACCTATATATATGTTGTGCATGTCATTGTAGGCATCAGTAATGGAGCTCTCTTCACTCCATTCTCCTATGTGATGAAACTGGTTTGCACCATCTACAAAAGTGTAATGTTTGACATAATGCTACCTCTGGTTTGTTGTAACTGGTGCTTGTGCAATGTAAAAAACTAATGTTACCAGCACGTGTGCTTATTTAGCTGAACAGTTTGAATATAGTTTGCAATTTCACAAGTTTATTAGAACTGTGAGCAGAATTTCAGCACTTCATAACCATCGAGCAGTCATACACATTTCACCACTTAATTTGTGTCATTGTGTCAGCAGCTATCTCTTTTACCTTATTTAACATGGGGTCCTTTTTTGGCATTATTGTTGTCTTTATTTATGGGAAATCTTTTTTTAATTTAATTTTGGAAGTCAGTACTCTATTGTTACATAGCACTTTCTCACCTTCACTCCTAACAGTTACGAGAATTGAGTATTATATTGATGAACAGCACTTACTCCACCTACAGTGAAGTTCACATACATCAGTACCTAAACAACAGTACACTGGATATAGGATCTGTCATAGTAATTAACTTTTCCAAATGAGAATCCAGTGAAAAGAGCTGCATGTGTGAACTCTTCCTTTACATGACTGGACGTCATAGCGGGAAGTTCTGTTTCTTAGCGTCTGGTGTGGATATTATAGTAACTGTACACGGCACCAATAAGTAACAGTCTCTTGTAAGGTATAACTTTGACATTTAGTATGTTGTCTTTTCTTCCTTGTAGCAGTGACATAAAGGTGTTCAGTTGTTTGTTTTTAAACACATTTCTTTGCATGTTTGTTTACTGAGTGAAGTGTGATTCCTGTAACTGTAAGAGCTGTGACCTGATTTGATTACTTTGTAAGGCAAGCTGGAAGCCCTGGAAAACAATTTAAGTATTTTCAGTTAACTTATACTGAAAGTCTTGAGGCTGCTGCAGCATTTTACGTTCTGATTGTAACCGTCCATGATACAAGTATCAGCATGGCAGTTATGCAGAATTTTGGAGTGGGAGGAGCATTAATGCCATTTAATATATAGTCATGAAATTTTTGAAGGTGAATGGATCGTTGAAAAATGCACATATTTTGTTTCAGTAAGTTCTCTTCAGAATGTAAATCAGCAGCATGGCAGCTCTAAAATATCTGTGTCCAGCTATATTATTTTTTTATATAACATTTAAGAAAGGTGATGATAATGCAACTATTTTTCGTTATGTTGGGAAAATTTAATATAGCTGGAATCCATGCTGGTGGAAGTTATGCACAAAAACAGATAATTAAATAGCATTTATTGCTCTATAATTCCTGCTGGCTTTATCATAGAGATGGAAGTATGAGAATTCATGAGTTCTTGCCGGTGCTTGTTTCTTAAGGCGATAGTCAGGGCAGATGTGGAGTGGTCATGTTCATTGTGCTGGGCAGGATGACATGGTTAACACACGCTTATAAAATGAATCAGGTGCTGGTATTTCAGAGGTAAAATATGACAGCCTGGTTTATTTTATAAGCGTGTCCTAAGATTCTACTCCATGTCCAAGACATAGGCTGTGATTTCTGAACTTGAATGTAAAAAAATTTGTATTATATGCAGAAAATGCCACTTACACTGCATAAGGAAATGAATAAGTCTTCCACTTAATCACAGGAAACCTGTTAGGTAAAACTGGAGTGGAATTTTATTTCTTGTTCAGGTTTATTTATAGCATGCCTTAAAAACAGACCACCTGTTAGACCACCATGCTACCTGTTTGTTTCCCCATCTCCTTCAATGTTTGAGAGAGGTGACCTGTTTGCCTGAAGATTAAAATGAACCTCAGTGTGTTGGAAGCCATTAAAACCACATACTTTTCAATTTCCTGCAGTTGGTAATGACAGCTTGGCAGATGTGAATCCTTATGAGGTGGGAGTGTAAGTTTGTTATAGTGCCTGGAAGTGATGTGACAGTGGATGTTTGAAAAGTATGCAGCATTCTGTGTTTGAATGTGAAGTAATAGGTTGGCAGCCACAGAAGATGTTGTTTTTGATGGTAATGACAAATGCAGCATTGGAGCTAGGCACGTGAAATTCTGTATGGAAGTGGATTGTGAACACACCTTAGTTTACTTATTAAATGTTGTTTGCAAGCCAAGAGTTACAAAATTGGTGGTGGTATGCATGTCTGAGGTTTTATCTGACAGCTTTAATGCTGGCAGAATATATATTTAAGTAATGATTCCTCATGAAAAAGATATTATAATAAATTTAATGTGTTCCATGTCCGTGCCCTATATTATACAAAAACACTAATCACTAACAAATGCACAAAGAGAGTTTTATCATCAATCGTAATGCACTCCTACATGTTTCGACCCTGCTGGGTCATCTTCAGGGAGAACTTTTTTGTTATTGTTACACTAAGGTTGCACTTTATAGTTGAGTGAGAATGTGCTGTTGACTGTGTAGTGCGTTGTTTTTGGAGGCGTGAACTCTCTGCAGAGAGTTCACGCCTCCAGTACACAGTGCACAGTCAACAGCACATTCTTACTCAACTATAAAGTGCAACCCTAGTGTAATGATAACAAAAAAGTTCTCCCTGAAGATGACCCAGCAGAGTCGAAACATGTAGGAGTGTGTTATGATTGATGATAAAACTCTCTTTGTGCATTTGTTGGTGATAAGTGTTTTTGTATATTATAATAACTTCATGTAACATATTTGCAGTTGCAGACTGTAGCTAGAAAATGCTTCATTCTGGGTGAAGTTCTATGCAGAAACCTGAAAGACAATTTGGTAAGCTAAATTTAATGGCGTTATTGGATTGCAAACTGCAGTATCAGAAAGCTAGCACACAACCCATAAAAGGAAATGCTATAGCCGAGAAATATGAAGCTGCCTTCTGCATTTTTCAGTGAAAAAAATATCGTGTATGTATGTATGTATGTGTGTATGTATGTGTGTGTGTGTGTGTATGTCTGTATGTGTGTATGTATGTGCTACCTTTATGTCACCCTCCACCTGTCAAAAATGAGTTTCTGCCAGTTTAACAGTGCTTCATATGAGTAAAAGTGATTGCACCCCTTTCTAACCATGTACAGACTGTTCACAGATTTCCAGTATTTCTACACACCAAATGTACAAGTGACTGTTGATGAGGTCATATGTGACTTTAGGAAACAGAATCAATTCCAGGTATTCATTAAAGGAAATGGTGATGAGTATAGACAGAGTTATGTAAAATCAGAGGGGCAGATCCGGGAAATTTTTCAGATTTTGAGCCATGTAAGTGATATAAATGGAATGGTGTATGACATTTTCTCTGTTAGCTATGGTGGATATGCTAGACACCACTTGTTACCATAATGTTTTCACCATATTGGTTTTCCATTCCAAAATTAATAGCCAGGTTTCAGCAATGAGACAGAAGATATTCTGGTGTTGATACCATTGTCTAGAACAGAAACTGAGAATCATCTGAGGAGTGTAAATACTATCTGCCACCCACCACGATGAGATGAAATGGGGAGTGTGAGAGGACAAATTCATGTGGACAGTAGCACCCACTTACTGCCATATTACTTCCTTTGCTAGTGTCCGGTTTAAATGGCGGAATTGGCGGAGAGTGGCAGTTCAGATCTGGTACACTGAATGCAGACAATCCTGCAAAAGTGTGCCTTTGTTAGTACACTCACAGTGCTATTGAGGAATAGAACCTACTGCCAGGCCTAACTCTCAAGACATTTTGCAGGAGGATTGTCCACTGGAGAAAACCTTTTCCTTCTTTTCCTGGCAGTGTAGGATATAGAGGCCAGCACTGTATTCAGTGAACCACAAAAAATACAACACTTCTGGTGCTAAAAGTTCGCAGGTGTTCATTGTAGAAAGTGAATTGTCAGACTGTGTGACCTGGAAGATGCTTGAGGAGTTCTGCAGATAGGAAATATTTTAACAATGATGCTGTGTTTCTAGAAACTATAATGAAGAAAGTAAGTGTGTAAAAATTCGAGTAATGAGTAAAATGGAAGTGTGGGATTTGGCTGCCATGATAATTGAATGGAGAGTCTCAGATTTTTGTAACTATTGAAATGAGACAGACTGCAAGCACACCCTGCATGCACTGCATTGTGGAGTCTGACACAGGTAAGTTGTAACTGTAACAGATGTGCAGAAAAGCCTTGCTGCGAATGTGAAAACTCAAAAAATTTATTAGTAAGGAATGTAAATTCCAGTTTGGTGACAGGAAATTTCAGCTTATTTTCTGTCTTGAATTCACAAAACAGTAAACATTCATCAACTTCCGAAAGTATGTCATGTGTAATTTCCCACTTGATTTTCCCTCTTTATATAGAGTGATTAGGAATCACTGAAACAAAAATCATACCATGTGAAATCTGAGGTTCTCAGAGCCATATTGCTAAAGACGCAGGTCTTCTGGGATGTTACGCTGTGTCATATAAACAAATTACTGATGTTCTGAGGTATTGTAATGCCTTCATCGTCGTGGTCAAGCAAGTAGTCTTGGTCTCCTTGCTTGACCATGATGGTGTTAGCAGTGGTGACCCCTTGAAACATCAGGAACCGTTTACCATTCAACACAGCATAACATCCCAGAAGATTTGAATCTTCCAAATTGGACCAGTTTTACTTTGACTTAAAATGACCTGAAATTATATTTAACACTCACTGGTGTGTTATTAACCTGCTTAATGAAAACTTGAAACATGCAGGTACACAGACAGTATGAGCTATATTGCTGTAGTTGTATGATCCTCTCTGTCACCTGCTACATGTGTAGTTTTCATTGGCTTCATCACATTCTTTTAAATTCCAGCATTTTGTGAGGTACATTAAATCCATTGTCCTATGGGTCTTGAAAAGTATTCAGTTAGGTGGGGTCAAGCTGGAAGCTTCTTTTAGATGTTGATTTTCTTGCCTGGACATATTTAATTTTCTCAAATTATGCTGTATTTTCTTGAAGGTGTTGGCCACAGTTAAAAGTTACTAAAATGCACCCACTATTTACACAAGGCTTGTCAGTTCATCTCTCTGAGAATAAAGTGTGACAGTGACTCACTGAGTTGCTAAAATTAGTGAGTGAATTAATGATTATAGAATGTTGGTGGAATCATATGGATGGGAGGAAAATCTAAGCACTTGGAGAAAAAAGCTTGTGCCAGCCAACTTTATCCACTACAGTTACACCTGGACTGGACCGGGATCGAACCCAGGTCTCCAAAGTGAGAGGCTAGTGAATGTGACAACTTGAGATTCAGTGAACAAATTTTAAAGAATTCTGATAGTGGGAAATTTGTTAGGATATTACAGTTTTGGTTCAAACTGGGAAAACTAATGGATGCTAGATGGAAACCTTCGTTCGCTTTTTGCACATATCTAGAGTTTACCAAATACTTTACAGAATGAAGTGTATCAAACAAAAATTGTGCAGAAAAATCAACACGCTGTGTGTCTGATATGGTTTGTGCACAAGTCTTACAGGTTTCAAGAATGCCCCCAGAATTGTTACATGGTGTATTATTTCCAAATTTGTATATTCACCAATTTACAGTGTTTCACTGAACACACAGAGGTTAGCAGAATCTCTTCATATTCATAATAATTAAAACTTCTCCCCACCTGGACTTAGATTTCTATGTGTATAGCAATGCATATATTAAAATGTAGCGGAGTTGCAGGAGGCATTGCTTTATTAAAGCTTTTTTCTTTTAAAATAATGAAGCAAAAGGTAGCAATCACACCGCAATTGTTATGCGTTGCATGTATTTCCTAAGGTATTCATTATCAATAATCTCACTGTCTACTGCTTGTTGTCATTCCTCAGTGTAGTGAGTCTGAGGAATTTTGGGTTATCTAGCAGCATTGACATTTTTCTCACGCTCCAGTGTCCGGCCCTGCTGTGGGGCCCATCCAACCTTCTAAACAGGAAGCAGGACTCTTTGCCAGGCCATTAAGTGATTACTTTCATTTAGGTGTTGAGGTTAAGGATGAGTTGAACTATGCCGCCCCTCCCCCATATGCCTTCATGGCATGCATGGGGACAGCTTTTCAACTTTACTTTCATTCTTAACATATATTATTTTTAATCTGATGAGTGTGTTACCAGAGGAACTGTTTTTGATCAAATGAAATGGAATTTAAGAATAAGATTAGTATTTGCTGTGTAGTCGAGATACGACTGTGGGAGACCTAGGCGAAGATGAGAAGATAATATTAAAATGTATCTTAGGAAAGAGGATGGGAAGGGGCAGAATGGATTCATCTAGCTCAGGTTAAGGACCACTGGCTGGTAGTTGTGCACACAGTAATGAACCTTCAGGCACCATAAAATGTGGGGAATTTCTTGACTAGGTGTGGATTTGTTAGCTTCTCCATGTGATTTGAATGGTGTTGCACTTAGTCATACATATCAGAAGATGGGTTAGTGCAGTGCTAGGTTGTAACTGACTTGACAGTGTACTGTACCTTTCCATTTTTATGACTCCAATCTGAATTTCTTGATGCTACCTAAACCCATCAACTTTCACTTTGTCATTGCAAATGAAGATGGGAGTGGTATATCACAGGCTGTGCTAGTGTTGTGATGGTAAGTGTTGATGTGGCAACCGTCATGTGCCATAGTTGAGGCGGAAAGAATTGACGCTTCAAGTGGTGAGACGAAAAGTAAAATTGTCCTTGTCAACACCATGAAGGCATATTGAGGAGTGGAGCTGTAGTTCCCACACATTCTTGGCCTTGGCACTAAATGGAGATGTGTGGTCAGCTTCATGAACCATGACCCATCCTCTGTGTCCCCATGGAAATAGCTGCTGGCACCCACTGAATAGGAGGCTAGTTCACAGTCTTCAGCTGGTCTGGATGGTTTGGAGGAGAGAGGAATTGCTTGTCCCTGCTGGGAGTCAAACCATGCTTATTCAGTCATGAGACTCTAGCCTAAACACTAACCAACTGAGGTGTTTAGTTGACATGATACTGATGTGATGCAAAGGTTGCCAGATATTTCATGTTTAAAGTAAGTACCCTCCTTCAGGGTTCCAAGACACGGAAAGTGTAATTAACCCTTAGCCACTAGGGTAAGACTGGCAGTGGGACCCACCCAATCTTCTAGTCACTGACTGATGGGGGCTGTTTCTCCTGGGGTAAAGTGGCTAGGGCATGAAGCTGACCTGTCCACTCTATCTGGTGCTGAGGTTAAGAATGCACAGAGTTAGGCCTCCACTTCTCCATATGTCTTCATGCTGCATTGCTGCATTAAAGACAATGGTATCTTTAAAACACCTTTTTTGGGCACATTATGCCTACTTTATTTCTACAGCCTGTGACTAATATTTGAATTTTAGTTTTTGCTTTTCTCAAGCATGATGCCCAAATTAGTTTTTTTGGCATTCTGTACCCAATTTTCAGCATAGAAGAAAATAATTTTCTTGGGGTTTCCTGCAACTTGTACGTTTATGGTTCTCCATTCTTACTATTAGTTCATGAAATAGACAATATGACAGATGGACAGACAGACTGACACTGTGAATTATATGTGGGCTGCTGCTACTAATACTACCACTACTACCACCACCACCACCACCACCACTACTCCTACTACCACCAAGGTGGTTTGATGAAATGTGTTGACAGTTGTATGTATTACTTAAAAGGACCTGAGGTTATGGCTGCAGAAGATGGGCAGAAATTCATGTGGGAATTCTGTTGTTAGCAGAAGCTTTTAAGAAACAAATTTATACCATCCAAATAAGGAGATTAATTTATACACCGTACGGTAGTTGTCATGAATGTCTGTTCTTAAAACTGCTCTTTTTAACGCGTTATCTAGGTTAAAATAAATGTTTAAACTATGAACACACTTAAAGGCTATTAACGTGAAAGGTTAAAATTCTTCGTACAAGCCTATTAAACGTCTTAGAAATATTCCAACCAAAAAACCTGTTTCCATCTGTGTCTAGTTTTTCATGACATTTGCGGCAAACATTTATTAGGATATATGTGAGCTCATCAACTCCATGTAGTGGTGTGTTTATCAACATAACTGTGATAGTTAAATATCTATATGGCTAATTTCTTTAATGCAAATAAGACTGTGTACATGAGAGGCCCCTGACTGGTATGAATGTGGAGGGTGCTTTAAATGGAAGTGCAGTTATTATGATCAGTACTGTATTTTGATTGTTATTTTATAAATTGCTGCATAACTTCATGGTGGTACTAAATAAAAATGTAAATTGTGTCTTGTGAGATTGCAGGCTTCTGCCACAATGTAGTTGAGGCCTTCACACTTGTGGAATGTTAATTGGTGTAAGTTGATGTTTGGTTACTGGCATTTTGGGAGAGCCTTATGGGTCCCATCTTCAAGGGTGAGACAGTTCTTGGGCAGTGTGACCGTTGAGAAGGTGTGACAGACTGTTCTGAAAAGTTGGTGTGACCAGTAGGCTTTCCTGAAACATGGTATCCAACTACCAACCTATGCTGAGTGATGACCCAGAAGAGTGAAGGTCTTAAGCTATCTGTTTTTTTAAAACATATCCATACAAAATTTCAGGGCTGAACTTTCAGTGTGCTGTTATGTTGTATGCTCATTGTTTCAGCATTATGGATGGCAGGGAATTAGAAAATATGTGAAATGGCTGTCTGTATTGTGTTGTGTGTATTAATTGTATGAATTTCCCGTATGCAGACCATCATGTTACTATCATAACAAAAGCATAACTAAACTTATGACTTTAATTACTGGCAATATTAACAGTTTGGTACAAACAAGTATTATTTCAATATTAATTTTGTTATAACTAATAAATTTTCACTTTTGTGATACTGTGTGATATTTCACAAATATAGTCCACAAATCGACCTTTCTAAATGTTGTTTTGTGACTCAAATAAATGAGCCATCAATCACAGCTGTGTTTTTCAGACAATAACTTCTGTTGTCTACAGTGCTGTATGTTTTTGGTTTATTTGCATGCCATCATCTGGCACAAGTGTACGAAGTATGAGACAGTAACCATGTATATACAACACATAATTGGTAAAAAATTAAAAATATGATTGAGTTTTCAGTCTTAAAGCAATATAATTATTAGATATGTTTCTTTGTTGTCTGAAACTATGTTACAATTCATATATATATATATATATATATGTATATATAGTAACTTAATGTATTAAAATGTGCCATTTTGATGTAGCACTGTTGTTAAAAGACATGTGCCTGATGTGATGACTTATAAACAAGGCAAAACATGTTGCGCTTTAGACGGTGAAAGTTATTGTCTGAATACGTAGTTGTGACTGATTGTCCATTTGTTCTTTTGTTTCTGTACGCATCACAATGGGGTTTCTTACGCTAAGGTTATTTCAAACTCAGTGTTTCATTCATCACGTCACCATTGGCCAGCATGCTTCACGTCTCCAAACAAGTATGCCATATGAGAATCATTCGCTTATCATTATTTTCTTACTTTGTACCATTATTTGAGTAATTTACCCACCCCTTTAGTTGCTGAGACAGAATTTGCCCTCAGGTGGCTGTGTGAAGGAAACCCAGCAAGTGTAATTAAATTTGGTGGATGAGTGTGCGGGAAAAACATGAGTAGTTATGGTGTGTGTGTGTGTGTGCATGTATTTATTTTTATTTGAACATTCCTGTGATCTTATTTTTCCTGTGACATTAAGTTTGCTGCTCCCATAAATATTTTTTGCCAGTGGTTACAACCAGATTCCTATAGTCCTTTTTATATAAGATATTAAATGTGCTGACCTCATAAATATTCATGGTATATTGCCTGCTGATGGTTCAAACTGAACTGTAGATTTTTTCTGTACTATATTAGTGTCCTGCATTCAGTTTTGCTGTAAATGATATTTTCGTAGACACTTGACTACTGCTTTTGTGGGCATGATTACTGTATTTTATAACGAACTTGTTATATACACTTGTGCTATGTCAAATGCAAGACTGCATACTTTGAAACATCTTAAAACTTGGGTCAGGTGTACCTCGGCATTTTAAAGTAAATATTTCTCAATACTGATTCAGGTTTTAACCCTTGACTTGAAAAGTTTGGTAATTGTTAAAACTAAGAGTTTTAAAATATTACTAATAATCTTTCATGTTTAATGTATCCAGTTTTCTTTTATATTCTTCATGGAGTTGAGATAGGAAGTGTATCTATACGACAAAGTTTAAATTGTAAGAATGTTGATAAATATACAGCTGTAAATTCAGCCTCAAGTTCCCATAGGTCCTTTACTACATGTAACAGTGTTAAATTGTTTGAGAAATATTTTAACTACCATGGGCATGTAAAATACTAATATTTGTCTGGCTGTGAGACCAGTATGTACCACAACAGGGGTGTGAATTACTGAATAGAGAGATCAGTGTCGATTAGCCTTTCTCTTGTGCTGTGGATGTCATGAAGCTTGAAACATGTAATGACATGTTTTAGAGAAAGTGAAAAATAATTAAATTTAGTAAGGAATTTTTCCTGAACCTGCCATTTTTATTTTTCCCCATTTTGGTATTGATGTTTACCATAAAGGATTTTGTATATGTAAGGTTCCCCAGATCACAAGAATTGAGTGAAAAGTCATCACAATGTTAAATGTAACCAACTTATTCCACTAATGTATCATTATTTTTCAGCACAATCCCCAAGTGTATTGATGCATTTGTCCTGTCTTCGCACAGGTTTAAAAATTCGTTGTGGTAGAAACGAGACTCTTGCATTTACAACCATTCACACACAGCAGTTTCCACTTCTTCACGTCACGGAATTGGTTGACCTCCCACATGTTGCTTCAGCAGCCGAAACGAATGGTCTGTCCAGCATTTCAGTGCAGCCCTACACAGTGTACATCGGACACAAGTGTCGAACACTTTTCGCTGGGAACTCCTGAACCATTAGGCGGCTGAATCAGTGCTTGGAAGGGTGCTAATTTCACAGTAATAAGGAAGTGGCAATTGCTGTTCATGGTTGGTTGCGAGTTCAAGAGCCCAGTTGCTACCGTAAGATAATTTTTAAATGCATTCTAAAATGGGATAAATGTATCAATGTGGTACGGATTATCATGACAAATAATGATATTTCAGTGGAATAAATGCGCTACATTTAATGTTGTAATGGCTTCTAGTTTAATTTTTATAACCTAGGGAACCGTATTGAACATTCCTTGTACGTTTTTGTACTTTCTGATCCATATATGTTGACTGTGAATATGTCTGTGGATTTAGGCATGTATAATTAAAGTGTGTTATGATGGCATGATTTGAACTTAAAAGTCAGTGTGGTATAACATGTTTATATTAATATAAATTCAAAGCAATGTCAACCAAATTGTTTGAAGCATAGCGTCATTGAGCTGAATTCGTTGGTTTGAAGTAATTTGTTGTGATTTGTTTTGCGTAATACAATTTTGGCTGAAACCGCCCCCAACGTCGGACTCATACATCCATGTGGTTTCTTATCTGCAGGTTGCTAGGGTAGTGTCAGATCGGTGTATCACAGAATTAAAGTTGCTATTTCTTCTCAAAATATAATAATACTTATTGAAAAGGTACTCTAACAATCAAGGTTCGACGTTAGAATGCGTCCGCGGGGCATATCGCGGTAGTTGCGCTCAGCAATAGCCGCGCTACTGGCGTGGCATCTAGTGGTGCAGGAGCAGTACTACCGTGCCGAACTGGTGTATCAGATTATGTAGTGAAAACGGTTTTAAGTGCTTTTACCAAGTGTATTGCGCGACTTGTAATTCGCAAGTTGATTGCGTACAGCCATATCTTCGGTTTAAAAATAGATATGTAAATACAGATACCGTAATATTGGCCTTAACCTTGCAGGTTGTAGTGCAGACGCTGTTGCAGTGGCCGAGCCCAAGTAACGGGCGACTGGGGCGCGGAATTGATAATGTTCCGTTTTTAGGCGCGTTCGCAAAACTGCAAAAAGCGACTCTTCGCTTCCACATGTCTGTCTGTCTGTCTGTGTTTTCGTTCACATGGAACAATGAGGGTCCCACTGGAAGGATTTTCGTGAAATTTGATATGTATTATTTTAAAATCTGTCGAGAAAATTCAAGTTTCATTAAAGCCTGACAAGAATAGCGGATACTTTACGTGCAAGACCTATGCATATTTTTTATAATATCTCGCTGAATTCTTCTGAGAATGAGAAATGTTTCAGACGAAGTTTGTAGAGAAAATAAAAACACACATTTTATGTCCAGTAACACTTTTGCACAAATCGTACCGTTTATGAGATAATGTGGAAAATTTGGTACGGCCAGACAGGCCACAGATGTCAATATAATAAGGCGCATGCGCTTTGCATGCTGGATAACTAAGGCTGCAGACACACACTCAGATTATGTCATACTCTTTTTCACGGTAAGAATGGTTACGCGAACGCACCTCAAAGTTACGTTATACGTACATTGCTTGTCTCATTAGCCTTAGTATGGGGGCCGATCATGTCTCCGAAATGCTGTGTTTACTTTTTTTACACGAGAGGATGGACAGAGTTTATGATGTAAAAGGTTCCATATGCGTTATGCCGTTGTAATAATCATGTAGAATTGTTCGTGTGTGGTGCAGTGAAGAGATGGTTTGCCATTAACGATGTTTATTGTGTGCGGACGGCTCTTGTCAGTTACGGAGGAAGGCAGACGAACATTGTAGGGTGCTTTCATTACACGAGGCTGCGTAAGCCTTGAACTAGTGCAGACCTGCTCGCTTTCACAGGGATGTTCGCAGCATTATAATTTAACCTTTTAAAGCCTCGCGGTAACTTTACGTACGACCAGGTTTAATATTAAAAAATTCTACGTTGTGCCTACATTGCGTTTATGTGTTTTGTACGGATCTCAGAACAAACAGCAACTTTTGCCTTATAAAACATTAAAAGATTGGTTTTTATAACCGAAGTGGAGTGTGTTTACAGCGCGGTACGCACTGAGTCCTTATATAAAACAGATACGCTTCGTCTTTAACCTTTTAAAGCCTAGCGGTAACTTTACGTACGACCAGGTTTAACATTAAAAAATTCTACGTTGTGCCCACATTGCGTTTATGTGTTTTGTACGGATCTCAGAACAAACAGCAACTTTTGCCTTACAAAACATTAAGAGATTGGTTTTTATAACCGAAGTGGAGTGTGTTTACAGCGCGGTACGCACTGAGTCCTTATATAAAACAGATACGCTTCGTCTTTAACCGTTTAAAGCCTAGCGGTAACTTTACGTACCACCAGGTTTAACATTAAAAAATTCTACGTGGTGCCCACATTGCGTTTATGTGTTTTGTACGGATGTCAGAACAAACAGCAACTTTTGCCTTATAAAACATTTAGAGATTGGTTTTTATAACCGAAGTGGAGAGTGTTTACAGCGCGGTACGCACTGAGTCCTTATATAAAGCAGACACGCTTCGTCTTTAAAGGGTTAGTAAAAACATGCAATGTATGTATAACGTAACATCGTGGCGAGTTCACATAACATTTGTACCTCCTCGGCAATTCTTGCAGCCTGATACTACGCCACAGCGCTTTTATGGCAATTTAATGTCGCCGGCAACAATGAAACGTACTTAGGTCTTCATGTAAAGTGCCCGACATCCCCCCCTCTCCCGCCCCGATTTTAACCAAATTTGGAGTTTCTCGGCAGGTTTTCATAGACAACCCAATACCAAATTTTGCTTAAATCCGTCCAGGGAGAGTTGTGCTGTTACATGCAGACGGACGGACATGATGAAAGTAACAGGCGCTTTTCGCGACTGTGCGCAGGCGCGTAACTGTATATTCTGTGACTCACTCATCTAATTTAAATAACAGTGTCAAATTTTCTTCTTTTTTTTAAATTTCATTTAAGACAATTTTTTATTTTATTTTTCAAAATGCTAATGTATTGATCATCAGCCGTTTCCAGTGTTTCATTTCGGATGAAGTGTAAATAATGTAAAACATTTAATATCATAGTGTCTGCAAAATCGGTGTTTTTAAATTTAGATTTGGGGGGGAGCTGCCGGGCTGCAGCCCCCCGCCTTGAGTGAGCCCCTGGTTAAAAGTATATCAAGTACTGCATTACTATAATACATGAAAACATAATGAATGCATTTCTTTATTTTCTTAATTTGTTAATTAATGTTCTTTGTTTCTGTTGATATAAATAATGCAATAGATATTTCGAAATTCCAGCTGGTCGATCGAGGCGACGCGTGGAGGGCACAGATTTTGTTAGTGACCTGTTACTGAAAGGGGCGTCGTATCTCTGGTCAGATGAATTTGGTGAGTACGCTTTGTTTTTGGCCGTGGGAATCATAATCAGGGTCAGAAAAAGGTCTAAACAATTTGTGTGTGTGTCTAGCCCGTTGTGCAGTCTGCTGTTGACACATGCTGTTCCTTGATCGACACTGAGGCCGAAATATTTTCATAAAACTTTCGACAGATAAATGATTTTCGGCTGGGAAGGGGCGAGATTTTGGGTTATATACACAGTGTTGCCACATCCCATTCAACTTCTGTTACCATTTGCAACGAAAATTTTTCGTGGTAAACTTTTAAGGGATAGCGTTTTGGGAGGCCGCGGGACAGAATGTGCTGCAGACATTCCCTGACATACACAATGTTCAGAACGTTCAAAAATTTGAAATAATAAAATTTTTGAGAAGTGCCCTCGATTTTTTCTTGCGGGAATGAAAGCGGAATATGACGGAGGAAGATGGCGGATGAATACTGCGATAACACAGGCGGCAGGGCGGTCATACTGTGGAAGATCAAGTAGTATTGTGCTGGAGTTAAACCATCATTAACATCTGCAGTAGGCCTATACAAAGGGTTCAGTCACCTTTAACATCTGCAGTATAAAGTGTTAAGTCATCTTTAACATCTACAGTATAAAGTGTTAAGATACCTTTAACATCTGCAGTATAAAGTGTTAAGTCACCTTTAACGTCTACAGTATAAAGCGTTAAGTCGCCTTTAACATCTGCAGTATAAAGTGTTAAGTCATCTTTAACATCTGCAGTATAAAGTGTTAAGTCACCTTGAACATCTACAGTATGAAGTGTTAAGTCACCTTGAACATCTACAGTATGAAGTGTTAAGTCACCTTTAACATCTGCAGTATAAAGTGTTAAGTCGCCTTGAACATCTGCAGTATAAAGTGTTAAGTCATCTTTAACATTGCAGTATAAAGTGTTAAGTCACCTTGAACATCTAGAGTATGAAGTGTTAAGTCACCTGTAACATCTACAATATAAAGTGTTAAGTCATCTTTAACATCTGCAGTATAGAGAGTCACGTCATGTACAAGCATGATATAGTGGCTGAAGTGTGCACATATGTGCGGCGCCCCTTAGGTGGGCCAGAAAATCGTCATTTGCATAAGGCGGCTAAAAGAAGGTCCGGCTGCCCGTGGGTCGGACACCTGCAGCCCGAGGGTCGCTATCGGCTATTTAAAATCCGTTACCAAGTTGTGTGTCTGTAGTACAGTTCTTCCTGTACTTATCCAACAACTTAGACGTACAAAGCAGGGTCCTTTAAAGTTATCAGTGTTTCATCACATTTTTACTCCAGAAAACCGCATATGCCAGCAGCTTTCTGTATGGTACATACAGATGTGGTTGCGTGAATTGGTGAATATGTGTAAGGTAAAGGTCAGTTTGCCCCTGTGCACGCCATAAAGGCAATTCATTCTTAACTACTAGTGTGTCTATGTATTGGCTTCCTGTCTGGCGCAAGGATAGCTCAGTCAGTACAGTGACGAGGCAATGGGTTGTAATATCCCAGCTTCAGTCCCTCCCGGCACAAAAGTTACTCGTACTTTCTCTTCTCCAAAAGTGCAGACTGGCTCTGGGGCCCACCCATCCTCTTGTTCAATGGGTATTGGAGGTTACTTCCCCAGGGTTAAAGCAGCCGGAGCGTGATGATGACAAGTCTTCTCCGTCTGATGCTTAGGTTAAGAATGAGTGGAGCTGTGTGTCCGTCCCACCGCATGTGACGTTATGGCGTGTACAGACACAACTTTACCGTTCACTGCACGTCATTGCCTTTCCCTGTCTAGGCCGCTAACACGCTAAGGGACCGCTGTCTTCTAGACCAGAAAATTGTGTCCTTATGTGTAAACTGCATTGCTGTGTGGCTTGAGGGTCTCTTGTGTAGCACATTGTCATTGCTTATTAAAATAATTTTCTTTTTTGAGTTTTTACATCGTGTCTTGAATAAATGTTCCGATGTTTCAGAGGAACGTACTGCCTCCATCTTCAAGGTGAGTGGATTAGGTCAGGTTAATACTGAGGCGATATGGTGGAAGAAAATATGTTATTATGTAAGGGTTTTTTTAGGGAATTTGGCCAATCACATCTACGGTAAAGGGGAGAGTGAATACTACTTGTCAGTCACACTACAGAAGGAGGCAGTACTTTACTCCGAAACGTCGGAAGAAACCAAATACAATACAAGTGGTGCAGGCCAAAAAGACGACCTTTATTGAACGACAACCATTGTTAAATCCGGAGAACTTTTCATTTGCTTATGTTTTTTGTACATTTTTATATCTATTTCTTTTTTTACAGGATGAAAACTCCTTGTGGCTTTCTGTGAAAACAAGACATCGCAACTGAAGTATCCGAAATGTGTTGGAAGGTACGAAACTGCAAGTTACCGACGAAACGTCAGAAAGGGTACGGAGAAATCGTACAAGAATTAAGTACTCTCTCGGAGGGGGTGTGCTTTTTCGTTTCTGGTTTCCAGCATACTAATTACTGCTTGAAGTAATGCAGCCAGCAAGGCACGCAGATTCGTGACTCACAAACACATTCGGCTACATGTTTCGGCTTTTTCTGCCATCTTCAGCGACACCATTCCGTTTATACATGAAGGTCCCCAGGGCTTTCAAATTGATTTAATTGCAACAGAAACCACAATCATAGTGCGTTCTGATACAGTTAAAAACAAAAAGCGCTAAACACATCCCTCTGTTATATGTTTCTAATATTTTATTCTTTTAATTGCATATTATTAGTTATTATATCTATGCCTTCTTTGTATATCGACATATTCACCAACTAAAGCATCTTTATTAAAAATTATCATGTCCCGACATATGTTTCGGCGTCTAATGTCGCCATAATCAGGGGACACTCATTGTGAAGGACGCTGGAGTCTTGTGGTAGGTAGTTCACACTGACACTGTGTCAATGTGAACTACGTAGCACAAGACTCCAGCATCCTTCACAATGAGTGTCCCCTGATTATGGTGACATTAGACGCCGAAACATGTGTCGGGAAGTAATAATTGTTAATAAAGATGCTTTAGTTTGTGAATTTGTTCGTATACTGAAAATGCACGATGAAAACTATGTAAAGTCTTCTTTGTAATTAAAATAATGTCTTAAGGACCTTTTTGCAGTATTAGAATGGTATTTCTGAAGATGGCTGAGAGGGCCGAAACATGTAGCACAGGTTAAATAATAAATGTATTTGTGATCCACGGATTTGTGCACCTTGTTGGTTGCATTAATTAATAAGACTGGTGAACATGATGAAGATGTACGTTATTTATCAGTTGTCAGTTTGCGTGGTCGTTTGAGTCCCAGTGAGCATTATTGTGTAGTAGAAACTTGCAGCTGCAACTTGGCGTGTTGTTAAAATTCATGCATTTTTATAAGCATTTGTGACTCCAACAGCCTAGCGGAAATGACGTGTATTTGAGGACTCCGTTCTTCCGAGATATGAAGCTGTCTCACTGCTTCAGATGTCTAGACTCTTGATCATCAAGGAACTACAACAGGGATTCCATTTTTCCCGATTTTCCGGGACAGTCCTGGTTTCATGAGTTTTAACCCTGTAAAGCCCAGTGGCTACTTTATGTACCGCCCGGTTTAACATTCACAAATTCTACGTTCTGCCCACACAGTGTGTTTATGTGTTTTATGTGGATCTCAGAACAAACAGCGATTATTTCCCTATACAGCATTAACTGACTGGTTTTTATAGCCGAGACGGAGTGTGTTTACTGCGCGGTACGGACTGGATCTTTATATATAGTTCAGGTAAATCACAGGCTTTAAAAAGTTGAAGAGCTCTGTCCCGGTGCCCCATAAATTCGGTTCTGGGCGCTATGTGTCACGGATTTTTCCATGTCATAAAAATACGAGATTTCTGACAATGTGTGCGTATATTTGGGCCTTACCACAGTGGGATAAACATCTACAGGAGTAGCACAGTCATCAACCAGCTGCTAACAGGAAGGAGTAGGAGAGGGAGAGGAAGGTCTGTAGATTGGTGACTGCAGAGTCTGGACTGAGAGTGCAAAGGATGGGGGACGGATATGTAAAGAAAAATCTGCAAGTGAACTGAGTGTCTGAGTTGGAATAGTGTTCTTCTTACTGACATTTTATTTTTATTTTTTGTAGCTGTTTATTACAGTTTTGTTAGCTTCGTTATATAGTTGTACTAATATAAAAAATTACTCTGTTTTTTCCATTGCGTAACGGTTTAAAAATTACCTATGGTACCGCCCCCCCTCTCCCCACCGACGCCTGAATATTGTTAAATGTCTGAATTTTTGGTTTTTAAAGAATAGGATCCCTAAACTTTGATCTTTCGAAACGTCGGGAACCGCTTACCTAGTACCGCAGTGTCACATTTCAGAAGGACGAATTTCTCAACCCCCCCTGCTGTGAAGGTGTCAGAACTTGCATAATCTGTACTCATATTTCTGAAGTTATTGATAGAACATGGTAAGAGACCATTTAGAATTCTATTTTTGAAATACGCCATTGATAATTGTTCGTTGCCTTTCATGACTCTTATCACTGAATTGCACGGAAATGAAACCTCAGCGGCGTATTGTGCTGTGACTTCATTATCCGTGACTTTTAACATAAATGTTTTCGTGTTCTCAGATGAATAAATTGGTTAATATCCTAAGTAAGGGCCCTTATTTTATCTGACAGCTATCGTTTGTCTCTGTAGCTATTCCGCCACGTATGTGAGCGGTCGGCTGAATGGGCTGCGTTAATACCGTTAACGAACCTACAGGAAGTGACAGGCGATATTTGTCAGATAAAATGAGGACCCTCTAGTATCATACATTCATGGAAGCAACTTGTAGTGGATATTGCCTGACGCCGTCCAAAAGTTGTCAATAAAAACATTTAGTTGATTCTTCAATTAAGTAGGCTTAAGCTTATTAAGGAATTCTTTGTTGTTCCCAAGTGCATGTGTACCCAATTTCTGTATCCTGCTTACGAACGGTAAAGGTAAATGTGTCCCCTTGCACACCATGAACGCAAATGGGATAACTCTACAAGTTCTTGCATTTAACTGGACGTGGATGTCCCGTTTGGCCAATAAAGGTCAACTTCGGCATTAGATGGATGTGAGTGGTCATATTCAGGCTCCGGCCACTTTACTTCCGGGAACAGACTCCGGTACCCGTTTAATAGGAGACTGGCTGTGCCGTAGAGCTGGATTGCACCCACTGGGAATCGAACCACGGTTAGTCATTTGTTCAGCCCCATAACCTGGTCACTGTATCGACTATACCATCCCGGTTCCCTATTACCGACACCCTATGTTTAATACCTGCTTTTCAGGCGCGTTCGTAACCCTGCGAAACACCCACCAAAATTCTTTCCACCCGCCCCTCTGTCTGTCCGCATGGAAAACTCGAGAACTGCAAACACATTTTCATGAAATTTGGTATTGGAGAGCTTTACTAAAATTTTTGAAGTCAGTTCAATTTTCGTTTAGATCGGACAATTTTAATGACCAGTTTACGTTAAGACATACTTGCTGTTCTGCGCGTATATTCATCAGGGTGAAAACTGTGACGAGGACAAATTGTGGAGGAGAAGTAAGCGTAGGCTGCATCTTATGTTCTATAAAATTTTCAGCTTCACACCGGGGGCAGCGGCACTTGAACAGGTCTTCAGTAGATGCATGGAACAAGGTTAAGGTTGGACTTTCACGTACGTGAAACCGCTTCCACGAAAGCTATGACCGCGATTGCGCCGAGGTTTTTCAACTTTGATATGCTTTTAGGCATGTTCCAAGCTGCCCCTACCACTATCCTGCAGTCTCAGAGACCAGGTCCAAGCAACTTCCGGTCCGCATACCACATGTGTTCAGTGTTCTACTTTATGAGAAAGATATGCTATATTTAGAAAGGACATGTATGGAACAGATCTTGTTACAACTCCTGGATTTTCAAATCGTAAATGCTAACTTTCTAGGCCTTTTCATAAATAGCGCAAGACGGATTATTTAATGCAAAATTGATAAATGAATTTTAAACGTATCTCTTCACTTTTTGTGCAGTAAACACATCAAGACAAAAATAGTGGGAACTATAAGTATATAAAAAAGCGTAAATAGTTTTTGTTTTCGGAAGGTTTAAGCAAAAAGTGTGCTGGAAACTAAATATGTTACATTTTTCTCCAACTTTGGAAAAACATTTTTCACTGCGATATATATTTACGCTGAAAATGTACGCAGAAACGCACTTAGGTCTTCATGTACAGTGGTCGTTAAAATTGTCCTAAGATTGAAATGACTTGGCAGTTTGTCGTAAAATCCTCCAATGTCAATTTTTAATTAAAATCCGTTTGTGCTTCGCGAATTGTTTCAGGGGTACAGACAGACGGCCGGGAAGATTTTACTAGACCTTTTGAAGGTACTCGAGTTTTCTTAAAAGAGTACGTTTCACCGACACTTATCTTTCGTTTCGTCTCAGCATGCGTTTGAACTTGGTGCCATGTTGGTTTGTCAATCTGCCACCAGACATGATTTCACGCGATCAACGAGATGTTCAATATAAAAGAATGGAGGGAAAGTTCGCGACGCTGGTCCATGGTTCGTACGTGTGTCGTGTAATGGTAAACCTTGCGAAGCTTTATACATCACGGACAATGTATGTGTAATTTCCTTCAGCGATAGCGCGATTCGTCAATGCTTTTTAGTTTTTTGTGAAACGTCCATGCAGAGGGTTCCGAAATTTATTTTGTGCCAAAAATGTTTTCATTGTGCGACGCCGTTCAGCCTGTCCCAACAAAAATGTTATTGACTTATTTACTTTCTGATTCATGTTTGCATTCGTCTAGTTAATGCTGTGTACGTGTTTCGTACGTTTAGAAGAAGAAATCGTGTTGTGTTGAAAGCCTTGTCCCATTTGTGTTAGGACGGTATAGACGAGTTTGTTAATTTCGATTCGGTCAGTGTAAATGCTGTATTCACCTGTTATTATTAGTTCATAGATTATTGTGTACGACGCTTTAATAAAATTAGAGTTCAACACCTTTCCCTTAGAAAACGTAACATGCCGAGTTTGTCTGTGTGTACTAGCGCCATGCATAACCTATAAGTCTTGCCACCAGGTATATTCGTTTCTTAATGTACCAATATAATTTATCGTGATCAACTGGATATACTTATAGAAAAGGATCTAAGGTACTTACATTTGAGCAGGAAGAGACAGTTTCAGTTTTTTCTGAAATCGGAGCATTACAAGCTGTATCAGTTTGGCATGGCGGTTCCAGTAATTGCCTTGGGTTGTGATATTGAGGCAAATAGAAAAGAACAGACTGTTAAATGGAGTGATGATAAGATAAAAAGTCTTTGGTCCTCTTTACTAAATCTAGAATCTGTGTCCAAGTGTTATGAAGATTTGGAGGTGCAGGGGATTTTGTTGCTCCTGGAGACCATTTTCAATGTCTTCAAAAGTAAGTGATGTAGCTTGTTACACAGTTCATTATAATCGATGCCATCTTGGTTTGTGCTTAATGATGAATATGCACTTTGACATTCGGAGTTTATTCTACTGTTTAGGGCCTAATTTCAGTTTCTTCAGTGGATTAGGTTAGTGGTGTGGTGGTACTTTGAATACAGTATTCTGAGTTTTACAGAACTTAAAAAACTTACACTACCAAATAATGAGGAACATAGACATTTTAAATTGTTTGTCAATGATTTGAAAAGTAGTGATAATTTTAGTAGCTTCAAAATTATGCAATTATAATTTCATTTTGAACCTTCTGCCAAGACATTTCAGTGTCTGCATTCAAGTTTCTTCTCCAGTAAAATAATGAAGGCATAACAAGTAAAGTAGTAATGTAGGGAAGATCCAGTGTTATGAAGATAGAACTTAACAAACATCATATATATAAATAAAGATATTACCCATTTTAATCTTGTAACTGGGCACTTGAAAGCCAAAATTTAGCTTATACATCTTGTGAATTCATACAATGAAACAAAAAATACACAGTCTGTCATTCATGACTCAAATCTTTGTAGTTAATTGTCACTCAGTACATTATGTTTTGGCCCTAATAACAGCCATCGTCAGGTACTATACTTTAAAAACAGCTTGAGGAAAAATACTAGTGTACAAACATCAGGTCGAGTATAAAATGTCATTCTTTACAAACAACATCAAACCATAGCAATATTTTTAGCAATATATTTTTTAGCAAAATTTATTATACAATATTTGGCTACTTTACAATGCAAGTCGTTTCGGAAACTCAGCATTTTAATTTGAACGTAGTTTGTAAAAAAATGAGATCTTGTTTTATTCTTGGCCTGATGTTTGTACACTAGTGTTTCTTGTCAAGGTGTTTTTAAATTGTAGTACCTGATGATGGCCATTATTAAGGCTGAAACATGTTGTACTAAGAGGCAATTAATTATAAAGACTGAGTTGTGAGTGATGGACTGTGTATTATTTTGTTTTACATGAAAGCCACTTCATGAATCTGAACCAGTTCTGAATAAATGATATATTAATTTTTGGAATAGTGGCCTTTTGGGTTATGATATTATAGTCCACTGGCAGTTAGCAACTTTGGGTAGGTACATGCTCCCTGTGTCTTCAGGGTAGAAGTGGAGAAGCGGGCAGAAGTTTCCTTTGAAAATTACCTGTGGGGCTTCTTGGTGTCATTCCCCAGAAGAACACAATACTAATTCTTCCCACCTGTGGTAAAAATCACTGATCTGATACTTGTAAGTTAGCTTGATCATGGGTAGGAAATTATTTACAAAGCCATTGCCTCCAAGTGAATTGCCAGTGATGTTGATAGCATAGGACAGTGAGCATTTTCAGTGGGTTGATGTTAACTTTGCCATGTTGAGTAGTATTGATATAATATAAACTCATAGGCAGGGCTGTGGAGTCCGTATGCAAAACCTCCGACTCTGACTACTACTACTACTCAATTTTTAAATCTCCGACTCCTTCATAAAAGCTCACTATGGGTTAATAATGGTAAACCTACTAAAATGGTATCATAAGACATTTCATCACCACCATATGAATCATCAGGTTACTTTTCAGACTTCCTGTGCTGTCCACATTGGCCCTGAGGCCCACCCAGCTTCCTGTACAATGGGTACCGAGTCTTTACGGAGGGGGTTAAGGGACTGCAGTGTCGTGCCAACTACCCACCTTCTGCTAGTGCCAGGTTGTGAATGGGTTTGTGCTATAACTCTTACCTCTCCTCTGTGCCTGCACAGACATTTTATGACATTTACCTTTTATAAAACTATGAAATGTCTTGCACACAGATTTATTTCCCTTGTGTGGGCCATGCCATGACTCAGGCGGTTAGCTGCTGGCCTCCCACTGCAGAGGCCCAGGTCAGTCAATGTGGGATTTGTGGTGGACAAAGTGGCACTGGGACAGGTTTTTCCCAGAGTACTTCAATTTTCCCCTGTCAGTTTCATTCCACCGGTGCCCCACTGCTAGGAAGAGGACAAAAAATAATCATCTTCAGCTTCATTGTAGGGCTGTACAAGAAGCCTTAAGGCTGTGGTGCGTCCGTAGTTTCTTCTGCAGGACCCTTCTCCACGCGTACACACAAAATCCCTTGTGTCATAATAATCTGAAAACATTTGGTTTTGAATGTATTTACAACAGTTATGTATTATATCAATAACTGCATACCAGTGTATGTACTTTTTCCAGATCTGAAGAAAAAATATGATGATGCTGAATCAGCCTGTCAGCTTTTGAAACATGACTTAGAATCAGCTAAAGAAGATTTGTGTCAAGTAAAAGAGGATCTAAAATGGTATGTTCATAGAATAAGGATTGTACTTGCATTCGTACTTCAAAGCTATTCCTTAAAAGAGTCAGTTTTTTTTAATTCTGGGAGACTGGGTTTTATACAGGCAAGTTTTAAATTTTTAACTATGATATATACAAGGAGGTTTAAAAAATAATGTAGTGGCATGTTTCATGAGAAATAGGGTCATCTTACTGTGGATTTCACTGTGTCACAGGCACAGGTAGATTGTCTTTTTCATCATGCAGCCACAAGAGGGTACCATTATTGTGTCATGTCACTGTACACTCAGTTGAAAGGTGGCAGGCCTACTGAAAACATGGTCAGATGTCCAAGTTTGCAGTGGGGTTTAATTTATATGTGCGAGGGCTCTGGCACTTTTGTCACCAGTCGATGGAGGTATCCACAATGCATGTAATTTTATGGAAACAGTCGTGGATATGGCACATTGCTTTCGATAATGGCTGTAAAGATGTGGACAATAAGCAGTGATCAGCACACCCAAGCATTTCCCATATGGATGACAGTGTGTGTCATGCAGATGATCTTGTCAGGGAGGACAAATGCATTAAACTGATTCATCTTGCCCAAGAGCTAGGCAGTTTCTGTGGTATTGTGCATAGCACTGTTCACAACCAACTGGATTACAGAAAACTGTGTGCATGCTGGGCGCTAAAGAACCTCACAGACAATTAGAAGGCTTATCGTAGAGCATGGGTCTCCAATTTGCAGCCTGCGGGCTGCATGCGGCCTGCCAGGTCGTGTTATGCGGCCTGCGGCCACATTTGTAAATTATACGTACACTATAAAAATTAAACAATAATGCAGTTGTCTTTGGTTAGAATAAACCCACACGACCCATCCACTTGGAAGTACAGTGTGACCTTGACAGACAGCAACAAGAGAGGGAAATGCTTTTATGTTTAAGATTTTTATTAAGATAATATTTCCTCTTGTTAAGGCAGTTAGCGTAATATAATAAGGTAGCATTTTTGTAGTAGAACTCCATAATATGTATACTTTTTCAATTTAGGTGGATAGGTGTACCATATACTGTGATTTTTACATGTGCAGATCTTGAGCCAGTTCACAGTAAGAGTTGTGGTCCTTTGCAAGAAAAGATTGGAGACCCATGTTGTAGAGCTTGGTTTGTTTGCTGCAGCCATGCCTGTCACAGTCTTGGCCGGTTATGTTGTGTTTGAACAAGAAGTATTACACAGCTGTGTCTCTTATACAGGAAGAAGAGGAATGCGTACTGGATTCTTGTGGGGAAACCTGAAGGAAGCACTTAGAAGACCTTGGCATAGATGGAGGATAATATTAAAATGAATGTTAATGTGATGGGAATGTATGGAACAGGTTCATTCGACTCAGGGTAGGAACAGGTGGTGGGTTGGTGTAAATGTGGTACTGAACCTACAGGTTCCCTAAAATACGGGGAATTTCTTGACGAGCTGAGACTATCTTTGCTTCACAGGAAGGACTGTGCTGTACAGTGAAAGTTCATTAATTTCATAAAGAAGGATGACATTTCACACAATCTTGCAGTTCATACTGTGCATAATTGGCCGCAATAGGTGATACCTGTATTTATCTCATGCATGAGTGCGCATGTGCACAGACGCACACACACATAAACATACATAAAGAGGACATTTTGCTGTTTTAAACATAAAACTAATTGCTGTAATAGCAGATTGTTTTATTGCATATTTTAATTTTTGTTTTGTAATATTCATATTTTTGCAGCCATAACAAGGTATTTTGTGAACGCTGCCCAGAATTGGAGAGAGAACTCGGGGCCTACAAGAAAAAACTGGAATACAATGAGACTCGCATCAAATCAATTGGTAAGGTAAATAAAAAGCGTGTAACATGGATGTTATCAATTGTCAGTAGTTGACATTATGTTTGCAGTGCCTGTGTGTCTTCAGTAATAAGAACCATAATCATGTGAAGGACAATTAAGGATTTAGTGTGATACAAGTGTAGTGTTGCTTGCACATTACAACAAGAAAGGCTGCACTGGTGACTATATTTACCACCTGCTGTACCACCACAAAACTGTGCATTTTGCCCACACTGTATGTTTATGCATTTTGTGTGATTCTCACACTAAATGCTTATTGTTTCCTGACACAGCTGTAACATGTTAGTTTTTACAGTGGTTATGCAGTCTGTTGTGTGAGGTTCGAATTGATGTTAAATATATAAAATTACATGAAGGTTAGTCTTCAAAGGGTTACTAAAGATGACCAACAACAAATAAGTCAGAATGTCTGGATGTTTTGAGCCAGATATTTATGTGCATAGATTATTGTGCTACATTGTTTCTGTACAAGAGTCTCATATTTAACAGGACGTCCAAAAGGCTTTCAGTCAGAATTTCCTGGTTGGCCACATTTACTTTGCGTAAATGCTGAAACACTACCAGAAAATGGATATAGTCATTTGTAACTGTAGTGCGCCTGACATGTATGTATATATACATGTCTTTTTGGGACATTGCAGTTGTAATGGAGAGAAGGAATGTGGCATTGTGAATGAAGGAAACAAAATTTATAACGTGAGTCAGTTGGAACTTGAGAACCTAATTACTGTATTTACCCAAACATAAGATGACCTTTTTTGTATCTAGTTGGGCACCTGAAGTATGAGAGGGTCATTTTATAATTGCACACGGTGTTAAACATGTTCGCTATAGGTATATGAAGACTCTGAAGGTGTTGTCTTACGTGCAGGGTTATGCTGCTGTTACATGGATTGTTTTTCCGAAAGTATAACTGAGCAATACTGAGCATTGCAGACTGGGTGAGGTAATTGGTTGTTACGTAGAAGTGATGTCATCCACACTGCAGTGATCAGTTCCACAACAAAAAAGCCCTCATGTGTAGTACAGATTTTTAATGAATGCTCTTTGAGTGGGTTTTGCTTTCAGCTGGACACTGGTTGGGTTGCATGAAATATTAAACTCTACCTTAATGTTACAATATTCTTCCTTTCTTTCAGTGTCTATACTGAGCATGAACAACAGCTCTGAAGATTCAGACATAAATCTGCAATCAAGTCCAAACACTGCTATTGTTAAGGCTTATGATCTTGTATCTCAAATGTTATTGGAAAATAATGTCACTAACATGGAAAGCGATGAAATTTGTGGTGTGAAGAGTGGGAGTAAGCCACTTGGGCTTGATTCTGCCGAGAATCTACAGGTGAGGACACCAGTTAGAAAGAGAAAGAAACAAAACAAAATGGCATCAAGAGTAGATACATTAAATGTGAAAGAAAAAGGGGACATGAAAGATTTATATTATGGGGCCACTTTGGCTCCAGAATCGGTTCCTGCTAATGAAAGGAATGTTTGTTCAAATGTAGCACACAGAATAGTTCCTGAAACACTTTGCTCTCTGCCTCATACTAAATTCAGTTATATGGAGAATACTGTGCCACAGCTTAATGATATCTATGTAACTGAAGCAGCAGATCACATTCAAACGACACCAAAGAAACAGGCGTTACAGGAGAAAGTAACTCGAAGATCAAGTCCAATTTTAGGTAGCTGTGGTAGAAAGTCCACCCATAAAATTACACATTGCAATAATTCCAATGTGACAATTGATGACAGCGCACATGACAATCCTGTGCTATCACAAACTGTCATACTGAACATTAAATCAGATAATGACCGAACTGTGATAAATAATTGTAAAGGTGATGTGGATAGGAGTCCGTCATTGCTGAAGATTCAGTTAGGAGTGTCAAGTTCAGTTGTACCAGGTACGGATAATGTGGAAGAAAACTGTCAAGAAAGGAAAAAAGAGAAGCATGGACAGTATGTTTCACAAACTGTGGAGGATAACACAAAGAGCACAAAGGTTATTAAGGCAGACTTTTGGAAACTGAAACCTACACCTCATGTGAATGTTAATAATAGAAAGCCAGGTGATGTTAGGAGTTGTAGGTTGAAGCAGACTACGCTGTCACTGGCATGTTTACCGAGGAAACAAGATCTTTGTACACTCAAAGAGTTCAACGGAGGTGTGAGGCAGAGTGCAATTGAAGGTGGCTTATTGGCTGATGAGATCAGTGGTGACCATGGTGAAGAAATGTCTCTTAAACTAGCCATACAAGAGTCACTAAATGGAAATGAGAATAGAGAATTGGGTCGATCACAGGATAAAAGTCCTGGAATTAGAAATCCGAAGGTTGATTCTGCAGAAGATGATGATGATTTAGTACTAGCAAGTCCTGATGCATCACACCCTCTGACATCACCAAGACAAAAGCACATTCACACCAGAGACAGGCCTGCAGTCATCAGGTAAAGGCATATAAATTGGAAATTAAAAACAAACATATGCATATTTGTGTTCAGTTTGATTCTAAGTTTTAAAAATGGGAAGCACTGCAACTTTTTGTGGTTTTTGTGAACTATTTATAAAAATTTGGGTTAAAATGTAAAGTTTTCCCTGTCCACACCAAGAAGGCATAGAGGGGAGTAGAGGTGTAGCTCCACTCATACTTAACCTCTGTGCTGGATTGAGGTAAGTGGTCAGCTTCATGCCCAGGCTGCTATACCACTGGTAGAGAACCCCAGTACCCATTGAAGAGGAGGCTGGTTGGGCCCCAGAGCTGGTCTGGACATTTTGGAGAAGAGAGTTGGATGTTCAGATATATGTATATGTATATAGAATTACAGTAATATGGCTCTTAGATTAATTGTTGGATTCTTAAAGGCAAGTATTTGGACTAGAAAGGATATGGAGAGTAACTCAAATCTCTGATTTCAGATGCAAACATGTGTACCTTAACAGCTACCTGTGTTGCTAGTGTATATTGTTATTGTCAGAGAGAATTTCAAACCATTAAATACTGTGGAAGGGAGTTTGGATGGTGATGGGTTAGTAAGATATATAATTTGAGAGTAAATACTTGTAATTTTTTGTTCAAAGCAATCATTCTTATACTGAGGTGGAAGTTTTATATTTGTTCTCAGGAGAGGTGATAATACATCAATAAACACGAGTTTGAAGAAGGAATTGATTCAGCCTGCAGTTGGAAGCAAAGACATGGATGAAACAATGTTTGTTCCACTCCATACCAGCACATTGCAGGATGGGACTTACAGTAGCAGAGAAATGAAGAGAGTACCTGAAAGCGAAGAGGGGTCTGAAGACGATTTTAAACAACCGTGTAATCAGGCTGATATAAAAAACAGGAAGGAATCAAAAATTGTTAGGAAACATGATTGTAGTTTTGACAGGTAATTTAATTATATGGGCATTTGTATGATACTAGGTTCACATTTGGTGTGTAGCAGCATGTTTGGTTGTGAATGTACCATATTTACCCAAATGCAAGGCAAGAATCTTTTTCCCAATTCATCATCTGAAAAATGAGGGTTCATCTCATAATTGTGTACAAAGTTGAAAATGCTCTGTACCGATATTTTCTTGAACATTTTTAGTGCCATACAGCAAGGATAATTGGTCGAGAATTTCAAATAGGCTGCAAAATTACCTCCAAAACACTCAACTCCGAAGTAACCCCAACATAACTGGAACAACTCCAACATAATGAGAAAATAACCCTAACATAATTCCAGAATAACTCCTGTGTTACTCCAGTATAACTCCAACATCAATCCAAAATAAATCAACATAACTCCAAAATAACTCCACCGTAACTCCAAATTAAATCCAATGAAATTCTCAGATACCTCCAATGTAACCAAAATAAATCCAAAATAATTTGAGCATAACTCCAGTATAACTCCAAAATAACTCAAGCATAGCTCAAAAATAACTCTAATGCATCTCCAAAATAACTTTAATGTAACCCCAAGAGAAACATGCAACATAACTCCAAAATACCTTTGACGTACATCCAGCATCACTCAAAAATAACTCCAGGAATTTACTCTAACATAACTCCAAAATAACTCCAACATGAGTGCAAAATAACTCCAACATTACACCGAAGTAACTGCAACAGAACTCCAAAATAGCTCCTAAATTAGTCAGAATGACACCAAAATAGGCCCAAAAAACTCCATAATAACTCCAACACAAATCCCAAATAACGCTAACATAACACCAAAATAATTCCCTAAGCTAATCTAACCTAAACTAATGTAACCAAACCTAAACCTGACCTCACATAACCTTGCAGGAACTGATGGATTGTTGCCCTTGGTATGACGTCCTACTGAACTTGTGCACCCTCGTTACATGCCCCCATTCCATTGTGTCAGCTGTGTTAGTTCACACACCTTTTCCTCTGCAGCTCTTGAGACATATCCTTAGCTACAGGAGAAGGTGTTTCTTGTGTCACTTGCAGTTTAAGTCATTAGCCATTTCTCTGCCATCTACAGGCGAATATATAATATATTACTACATACTTTAAGATTTCTCCACCATGATCTGTGTGTTTAGGGTGTTTGTTTTGTGCAGGGTTGTTTAGTGTTTAGAACATTTTGAAAGTTTACTCTTTACTTTACCCTTCTCTTGAATTCTGTCCCAAGGTACAACAACATGTCTTACCTTGGATCACTGTACCTTTGCCCCTTTAAGTATTATTGGTAACCAAACGTATAAGGCAGTGTTAAAGACGTATGTCAGTTGCCAGAAAAATATGCAAAAATATGCGGCATTTGAAACTTTCCCGCATGTAATCATGTTCACACAGAAAAATGAAAACCAAAAATTGACCCAAGTTACAACACCTTCCCCTACACCGTGCTGTCTCCCCTCTTTACATCCCAAGAATGTTCCTTTACTGCTTTTTTCCGTCTTTGTTCTGGCACTGACCCAATCTGGTTCAGCTCTCTCCAAGTGATTTTCCTGAGGAATCACACCTCTCTAGTCTGCGTATTTTAACTTCACTTTTCCCATGTGGTGTGCTTGTATCCTTACGGTGAAGGCAGTGTGTTTCTCTAAGATGTCAGTAAATTCATACCAGAAAATGTGGGGTCTCATCCCGGAAGATAGCAACTAACTAACTCCATGGGGCAGAGGCCTTCTTGAGAAGCTAACAGTTTCTCAGCTGGTCAAGAAATTCCCCGCATTTTATGGAACCCGAAGGTTCATTACCGCATTCACAAGAGCCCGCCACCTGTCCCTATCCTGAGCCAGCTCAATCCAGTTCATGTCCTCCCATCCCACTTCCCGAATATCCATCTTAATATTATCCTCCCATCTACGCCTGGGTCTCCCAAGTGGTCGGCTTCCCTCGGGTCTCCCCACCAAAATCCGGTATGCACCTCTCTCCTCCCCCATACGTGCCACATGCCCCGCCCATCTGAGTCTTCTCGATTTGATTACCCGAATAATATTTGGTGATGTGTACAGGTCATTAAGTTCCTCGTTATGTAGTCGTCTCCAATTCCCTGTCGCCTCGTCCCTCTTAGGCCCAAATATCCTCCTCAGCACCCTATTCTCGAACACCCTCAGTCTTTGTTCCTCCCTCAGTGTGAGAGACCAAGTTTCGCATCCATACAGAACAACAGGTAAAATTATAGTTCTGTATACCCTAATCTTTGTGTTTTTGGATAGCAACCTGGAAGACAAAAGATTCTGCACCGAATGATAGCAAGCATTCCCCGACTTCAATCTGCTCTTAATTTCTTCATGAATGGAGTTTCGATTCGTTAGGGTTGCTCCCAAATATTTGAATTCTTCCACCCTTTCAAAGGATTTATTATCTATATTTATGTTGTGATTGTGTCGTGCATTCTGATTTCGAGACATGACCATGTACTTAGTTTTCTCAGCATTTACTTCTAGACCAATCTCCTTACTAGCAATAATTAAATCTTCTGCATTTTTCTTTATGCTATGTACGCTTCTGCCCAATATATTAACATCATCAGCATAAACCAGAAGCTGATGTGTACCATTCAATTTCAAGCCCTTCTGGTTTGCCTGAACCCTCCTAATGGCATATTCTAAAGCAAAGTTGAAAAGCAATGGCGACAGAGCATCTCCTTGTTTCAAGCCATTCTTAATAGGGAACGTGTCAGACAGATGTTTGCCTACCCGAACTCTGCTATACGTTTCACTTAGGCACATTTATATTAACCTTACTAGTTTCATGGGGATACCGAACTCAATGAGAATATTATACAAGACCTCCCTCCTAACTGAATCATAGGCTTTCTTGAAGTCTATAAATAGCTGATGCACTGCCTCATTGTATTCCCATTTTTTCTCAAGTATTTGACGAATGCTGAATATATGATCAGTAGTTGACCTGTTACGTCGAAATCCACACTGATGATCCCCAATAATTTCCTCTGCATATGGAGTTAACCTTGACAAAAGGATGTTGGATAGAATTTTGTACGTAGTCGGCCAAAGTGATATGCCTCGATAGTTACTGCAATCTGTCTTATCACCCTTCTTATAAATAGGCACAGTGACCGACTCCTTCCATTCCTCAGGCAATTCCTCCTTATTCCAAATAGAAATAATAAGTTTATGGATTTCAGACCGAATAATCCTACCCCCTGCTTTAATCAATTCTGCTGGAATCTGATCAATACCTGGTGATTTGTGACTTTTTAGTTTTTTGGAAGATAGCAATCTTCAACAAAATGTTTTCTTTATGTTTAGGATTCCCGAAAAAGTATCCACAAGCCCAAATTACAAGTATCGACGGGCTGCTGTACGGAACAGAGAAGCACGACGAAAGCTTGATGGCTGGGAATGTGAACAGTGCAAGAATGTAAGTTGGAGCATTATTATGGATAGGTGTACGTAAACAGAGTGGTGATCCAAATTTTTATGCTTTGTTATTGTTTAAGTGTTATTTGTATGTTATACAAATCCTTTTACCTGTACTGGAATTAATAGGATGCAGAAGCTCATCAAGCACATACAGTTCATGTTTTCATGGGCACCCCGTTAACCGTTTAAAGCCTAGCGGTAACTTTACATATGACCAGGTTTAACATTAAAAAATTCTACGTGGTGCCCACATTGCGTTTATGTGTTTTGTGTGGATCTCAGAACAAATAGCAACTTTTGCCTTATAAAACATTAAGAGATTGGTTTTTATAACCGAAGTGGAGAGTGTTTACAGCGCGGTACGCACTGAGTCCTTATATAAAACAGATACGCTTCGTCTTTAACCTTTTAAAGCCTAGCGGTAACTTTACATACGACCAGGTTTAACATTAAAAAATTCTACGTGGTGCCCACATTGCGTTTATGTGTTTTGTGTGGACGCACCGAGTCCTTGTATAAAACAGATACGCTTCGTCTTTAAAGGGTTAAATATGACTTATCATATCAGGAATCTGAGTTGCTGTGGTTTCCAGTCCTATAGGATGTGATGCTGTGTCACTGGGTAAGTGATTCCTGACATGTCAAAGAGTCAGGCATTCCAGGAAGAGTCCTCAACACCACTATGAGAACTTCAAATCTTGTGTTCTGCACATCTATGATGATGCTGCCCTACACTCTTCCTGGACTGATAGACCTGAAGATGGAGGCACTGTGCTCTTTCAAGACATTGGTACCTCTTTACCAGTCTTCATGGCGTAACACAACACAAAACTTGAATCATCAGGACAGTGGAGGTTTGCTATATTAGCCATATTTTTGCTGTAGTTAAAGGTTTAGGTTTGTTCATGTTTATTTTAATTTTCACAGTATTATGCCATTACCGATGGTGGTGCAGACCCGACTGTAATAAAACGTCACCTCAAACAGTGCTCCAGGCACCGCGACAAGTATGGTTTTCAGACCAATACTCCTCCAGGTTAGACATTTATGTTCTGGTATGTATGCTTAGGTTTTGCTATTGTGGCAGTGTGTTTTACATGTTGCCTCCATATAAGGAGGCTGTAGAGAGTAGGGGACTGCCTCTTTCTTTGTTTTGTTACCGTAAATCAGGCGTTTGCTGCATAGTAGGAGTAAGAAGCAGAGGTACAGCTGTGTCATTGTTTAAGCAGTATTGATGAACAAGTGGAATGTTTTTCATACGAACCGGCATGTACTTTATGCTATGGCATGGCTTGCCTGAGAGTCCAGTTTCATTACATGTAGTTTTGGCATGGTATACCAATGAATAACTGGAGTGTGTGTTGTGTGACCTCCACTGATAGACCATTCAACAGACCTGTGTTCCACTTTATTTTGTACTTTCTGTATTCTGTTCTAAAGTTAGCAGAGGTGGAAGATGAAAGAGTGGGAGGTTGCTTTGCTGCCCTTTCCTATATGCATGTTGCCCAACATGAATGAATATATTTGGATAGGGACTGATGGGTGGTATGTTGTATGTCAGGGCTAGCTGCTCTCTTGTTTATAAGTGGGCATTTTTTAAGGTTGAATTGCTTCCTGTTTGATTTTGGCTGTTGTGTTTGGTTTAGAATTTGTATTTAAGTGAAAATATTTGGTAAAATACTTAATGGTGGGGTGGATTTCTAAGTGACGTGAGATAGACATGAATGCCAGTTTTTGGTGTACTTTTTTTAATATGGACTTTTTGTTGCAGGATTTTGGAATGTGGGTTTCCCCAGCACTGAAGAGAGCAAGTTGGAAGACACATTAAAATGAAGAGCTGCCATTTATAAAAGACTGATTCTGCATGCGGTGAGAGATTGAAACACTTCAATTTTCACAGACATGTTGGTTATTGAAATTATTTCAATACAAAACAAATATTTTTTACCCAAATTTGATAGACTAACTTGTTATATTCATACCAGAACCTTATTTCACGTGTTTTCTTAATAAACGAACACAAATCAATGACATTCTTAGCATACTTTTATGATGTGCAATACTTTGTATTGCATACACCTGCACAGAATGAAATGCCTCACTTCCTGCAGAACAAACCCGCTGCTTTCACCACCTTGTTCGTTTTTAGGCATGTTCACAAAAACAATTGCAAGTAGTGATTGTTGGCTCCATCAAGTCTGTCCGACCACATAGAACAGAGGGACTCCCACAGGATGGATTTTCATGAAGTTATATATTTGATATTCTTACCAAAATTTGTTGACATATATAAATTTTGGTTAAACGTGACACAAAAGTAACAGACAGTTCGCATTAAGACTACATACAGTTATTATCTCTCACCATGATTGGTTTTTGTAACTGAGGTAGGCTGTGTTTTCTGTGAGGTACAAGCTCAGGCTAAAGAAACAGTTGAGCATCAAGCATCAGTCATGATTCATTGTAATTCTGTTGCTAAGATATGGAGAAATCTTTCAGTTTGTGTTCAAATATCCAGTGTTGTTCTGGACAGTGTTTATCAATTTAACGTACAGGGAAAACAGCACAGCGAAAGCCTCAGAAGTGTTACGCTCTGGGGACATTTCGTAACTTGCTTAAACAAACTTTGTGCTTTCTTGTTGGGGTTATTTCACCTTTGGAGGGCAAAATTTGCAGCACTTTACTTCCTGCTCTGACTGTAGTCTGCACGTAGGATCCTGGGTTGTGGAAGTATTGCACTGGGACTCCTTGGTGATGGCACTGCACTGTCTGATGGTGGTGGTGGTGCTTCCATTTACAACATCCTATACGTATGTTCCTACAGCACAGCATGAAGGGGAGGCACTTCTGCTCATTCTGTGCATTACTTCTTTGAACAGAATAAAGAGACTGAAGAAGATGGAAAAGAAGTTCTATCAGCCACTTTGGCTTTCTCCTTGCACAGGCAAAGAGTGCCAGGTAGTGGTCAACATTCTCAGTTCCTGCGCAATACATTGTCTTCATTTTTAGTCACACAGGCAAAACAATTGCAGAAAGCATCTGTTTAGCTTTGTCATGTTTGTCCCTCTGTCTGCCTGCGTGGGACACCTGAGCTTCCACTAGACACGTCATGACACTATATTTTCTTCAGTTTTTACTAAAATGTTTTCAAAAAAATGTAGGTTTGGTTAACCTTTTAAAGCCTAGCGGTAACTTTACATACCACCAGGTTTAACATTAAAAAATTGTGCGTGGTGCCCACATTGCGTTTATGTGTTTTGTACAGATCTCAGAACAAACAGCAACTTTTGCCTTATAAAACATTAAGAGATTGGTTTTTATAACCGAAGTGGAGAGTGTTTGCAGCGCGGTACGCACCGAGTCCTTATATAAAACAGACACGCTTCGTCTTTAAAGGGTTAAAATCAAAAATAACTTGTGCTTTATATGAAGACATTTGTACATTTATGACTACTTTGATTTCTAACATTACCATGATTGCCTTTGTTACCAGTGTTACCGATTTTCTCTTCATTTCAAAAAACCTGATGTATGTGACTTCCAGGGGGGAAAATGTAAGATGAACACGCAGACTGTGTGTGTGGACCAGTAATTACCTTACTGACTTTTGTAAAAGGAAGTGTATGGGGAAGTAGAGTGTACACTAACTTTGATTTAATTTAAAGTCTGTAATTTTATAAATGTTCCTCTACAATACTGGGAAGCATCATTTGGATACTTCTATGTAGCATTACATATATTTCAAGTAACTCACCATAATATGTACATAGCAAAGTTTGAATTCAAAAGATGTTCTCATGCTTAAAACCTTTTCTAAATTCTTGTCATTGTTTTTAGTCTCAAACAGGAAAACAACCATGTGTCATTTCTGCTCATATTTCTTTATTAACATGTTTTCATGCATAGTTTTAATACATTCCATTGAATCGCCTAAAACATAATTTACTTCCAGAGCTTCTTAATGGACATATTCTTCTCAGAATCTTTCTGCATGACTTTGGCAACTGCCATCTCAAAATCCTCTTGCGTGACATGAACCCGGCGTTCACGGAGAGCGTACATTCCTGCTTCGGTACATACTCCCTGCAGAAAAATGGAACAGCTTTTATGTTAGTTCTAAAACTGACTACATCTGGTGAGGGAGGCGAACTCAAATTTACTATGACAGTGTAAACCTCTGAAAATCTGAGGCATAATTAGCATGTTTCCTTAGAAATAAAAATATATATGGGGGTCAACCAGTAGGGAAGCCAGAGAACACTTGGACAGATAGTGTGACAAGAGATGTGACAGAACTGGGACTGCGGGATGGAAAAGACTGGTATCAGAAGGGAAAATGTGGGGAAGAAATATTGAGGAGGCTAGGACCACAATTTGGGCTGTCACATAGTAGTGGTGGTAATAAATGGCATTTTTTTTTACCTTAACTTCTGCACCCGATGCCCCTGGCATGAGTTCCGCAATCTTACGGAGGTTGATGCCACGTGTTAGATTCATTTTTCGAGAGTGGATCTTGAGAATATCCAAACGAGCTTCTTCATTTGGAGGTGGGAATTCAATTTTACGGTCAATGCGTCCTGGACGAAGTAAGGCGGGATCCAAAATGTCAATCCTATTGGTAGCCATTATCACCTGTAGGGAATGCCATAAATAAAATGAAAAAATTTACAGATGTGTTTCAGTCTTACAGTGTTGGTCTGAACTATAATGATACAAAAGTTATAAACCATACCATCTACTCATTCAAGACATACCAACTAATTCTGGTTCACTGATCATTGCACAAGGCAATTCCCAGAAAATTCCATCGTAGTGTTAAGTGTAAGGTGGTAGTAATGCTGGTACTGTATAGTGTGTTCACTGCAAGGACGGGGGTATGTTTCTAATGTTCTCAGGGGACATACTGCCTCCATCTCCAGGGTCTAAGTAAGATGACAATGCAGTCCAGTTATACAGGTAAGCCTGAATCAAGAGAGGGAAGAAACGTGTGGCCCAGGCCTCTTCCACTCTCCCGTGAGTCTACGGCAACCACAGCTGCATTCTCATCCTAAAGATGGAGATGGCATGTTCATGGAAAACAGTGACATTAATGTTTAATGACTGTGAAAGCTTAAAATCATTTACAATGGGGCGTACCCAGTGTAAATTGCCTGCGGTGAGAAGTGCTTACCAGCCACATCCTCTCGCAAAAATACATATACACCATGCAGGCAATATCACAGTACACTTTGTCTCAGACCAAGACTAAAAAATTTTTCCTGTAATGTTAACAGTACTTGTGTATTATATTGTGCAGCATTTTTTAAGATTATTACATTTTCTGTTAGCGTAAAGTGCTAGTTGGGCCCATGCCAAACCGTGACACACCTTAATATTTTTTGTAGCTTCAAACCCGTCAAGTTGGTTCAACAATTCCAGCATGGTTCTCTGTACTTCAGAATCTCCCCCACTGCCTGATTCAATCCTTGAGGATCCAATGGAGTCAATTTCATCCATGAAGATAATAGAAGGTGCATGTTCTCTAGTAAGAAAATCATTTATGTCCAGTAATTAGTGTCAAATTGTAACAGCAATTGAAGTAACCCATACAACTGTAAATTTAATGACAAGTACAATATTAGTTTTCAGGTTTTCACAGCATTTGCTAATCAAATGGTGGTCTCCTTTTGAATTGGTGCACTGTACAGTCAGTTCTTCTATTATGTGTGTTTCATTAACACAACTGGCTATAGTGAGATTGATGAATAGGTGAACACTAATGCCCACACACTGTCCATTTGGTAATCTCAGTGACCAGTGTGACGATACTTCTTTCATAACCCCTATTATGTGCATTACATGTTTTTCTATAATGCGAGGTCTCACACCAATGCAAATATCACACTGTAGCAGAACTGACTGTAATGGTTAAATGTTGTGACATCAGTTTCACATATCCCACTGGCGAAGCCCAGAAAAAGAAGCCATTCTTGGAAATCTTAGCCACCATTGCCTGTGGACAGTCCTGGTCCCTCCCCATGCCTTCTGTAGTTGTGAACGTCCAGTCACCCTCAAACCATCCTATATAACAGACACATCTCCTTCTTTCATGTCACTTCCGCATCCACTTGAAACATTTCAGTCACCCTGAACATGGTGACAGTACATTCCTCTTAAGAGGAACACTTAACCACCACATGGTGCAATAACCAAAAAGAGGACCATTATTTCATGTACAGTATTACTGATGGCAGCTGTCCTAGAAATTTAAACATCCAGCATTCAAATTTAATTACGTTTATTACTTTAAAATATAATTCCATTTAGCTTTCTCTAAGATAGAGTACTGCAACAAAGTGCATAATGAAGATTTATGGATGAAGCAGATACGTGTACAGATCTACCATTTTAGGCATACTTTACAATTTTCAAATTTATGGAAAGTTTAATATGTAGGAACTGCATAAAGTTTAGTCAAACATAAGCACTGGAACCAAGGCCACTACACTTCGTCAGTCTTAAAAACAAAAAAAGTGTCTTGTAGCTTCTAGCTTACACTAAATGTCACTAACATAGCTGAACTCCAGGTTCTCTTTCATTTCATGTTCGAATTACATGCCTCTGAGCATTGGCCAGGTGTCACAGTAACCTACCTTGCCATAACAAACAATTCTCGTACCATCCTTGAACCTTCACCGATGAATTTTTGCACTAATTCAGACCCAGAAACTCGAATAAATGTACATTCTGTGTGGTGGGCCACTGCTCGAGCGAGCAGGGTTTTACCTACAGGGATAAAAAAAAGTATTTGTTATTGATGTATTACATAACAGTATACACTTGACATGTATTTTCTAACTAGATCCACACAGCAGCTCTTGAGAAGCTGTGGTTTGTCAACTAGTCAACAAATTCCCTGTACTTTGCGGAACCAAAAGCTTCATTATTTGTGTTCACCAGATCCTACCGCTAGTCCCCATCCTCAGCCAGATGAATCCAATCCATGCCATCCCATTTTCGTCCTTTAAGATTCATTCTAACATTCTCCCCTCTATGTGTAATCTTTCAACTGGTCTCATTCCTTCAGTTTTTCCAGTGAAAATGCTGTATGCATCTCTTCTCCTCTATGGATGCCACATGCCTGACCCATCCAATCCTCCTTGATTTGATAACCCTAGTAATATTTGAAGACTACAAATCGTGAAACTTGTGATTATGCAATTTTTAATAGTCTCCTGTCACTTCCTCCCTCCCAGGCCCAAATAAGGGTGCACCCAAGGACATGGCTACCTGGCTGCAGCCCCCCCCCCCCCAAAACCCAAAATTTAAAAAATACAGACTTTGTAGATATTATGATACCAAAAGTTTTATGTGCTTTCCCCTTCAGCCAAAATCAGCCACTGAAATCGGCTGATGACCAGTACATTTGAATTTTGGACACTAAATTAATAAAATTAAAAAAAAAAACAAGACAGGACACTGTGACTGAGTCACGGAACATGTAGTGGTATTCGTATGTATATAAATGCAGTTGCAGATATTGTTACATTGTACTTACAACATGATTTTTATAACACAGTTTTTAAAATCAAACATATATAGCTTCAGGGTCACCCCCGCGCCCCCCGCCCCGTGAAAAATTCTGGATGTGCACCTATGCCCAAATATTCACCTAAGCACCCTAATGTTTAATACTGTCAGTCCTTATTCTTCTCTTAACACCAGAGATGAAGTTCCACACCAAAACAACACAAATAGCAAAATTATAGTTTTGTATATTAATACTTATGTCTTTATGTAGCAAATGTGAATAAGAAAGATTCCCGAGATTTAATGTGCTCTACATTTACTGGTCGATGCAATATCGATTTTTCAGAACACCTAAACTTTGGTGAATTCTCTGTTGTAAAAAAAATTACCTGTTCCTGGTGGCCCATACAGAAGCACACCTTTTGGTTGAGCAATGCCCAGAGCATCGAACAATTCAGGATGTTTCACAGGAAGCTCGATCACTTCCTTGATCTCTTTGATTTGTTTATCGAGTCCACCGACCATTTCGTACGTACTGTCGGGAACTTTTTCTACCATCATGAGCGATACTAGAGGATCCACCTGTAGTAATCAGGCACAGTTGTGAGAATAATAAAGCAGCTTATGAACAAACATATGAACTACATCTACAGTTTCGTAAGTGACAGTGCATACTTTATTTGGAAGGATCTTATGTAGGGTGTAACTCTCGTTACGGAGCGCAACACGTGAGTTAGCTGTAACATCGTTAATGTCAATGTTCTTGTCAAGGTCTACAACAAATTTCCCTTCTGGGTGAACTTTCACCAAAACTTTCTTCTTGTCCATCGGTTTCACTACTTCGCCGACATACGAGCCTTGCTCCTGAAGTAGCTGCAATTCTTCGCGAAGCATTCGAACTGAAATGAAAATTAAAGCTTGCTAACAGTAATCAAAACTGTAATGCCTTTCTTTTTATGAAATGAAGTTCACAGACTGCACATTTACAGAACTAATGCGACTGAACAGCTAGAGTACTAGAATAAACAAATCTCTCTCCAGCAGTTGGTCATATTAACAACTTTCACGTAGCATAATTCTTCAGAAACTATTTACCAAGAAGTTCCATACTTCTGTGAAACCAAAACATTCATTATCATTATAACCTGCCACTGAACCAAATTGTGAGCCATCTTAATCCATTTCACACACACACATACACACCCACCCTATTTAATTAACATCCATTTACTATTAATCTTCCATCCACGCCCTTCAGATTTTCTAACCAAAATTTTGTAATTGTGTCTGATCATTATACAACTGAGACGTAACCTTTATGTTTACTTTTACCACTTTCTGTGTTCATGCAGGTGTCATACTGGATATTTTTTGCACTTCTTCTGCAAGCTCCTACACATTTGTATATTAACACGCACAAGGTTTGATCACACAGAAAGGTGGAAAAACCGCAGTTTGTGATACTTCCACCTTACTGTGTTCTACAAATATTGGGTTCCTATACTAATATATGTTAAAAATGTTACTTGCAAACTTGCATACTGCATTACAATATTGAAGTCAGTTGTGTTTGTTAAGTTGCACAGTTTACAATATGGTTCGTAATCTTCAATAGTGCTAAAACACACATTGTTAGGTTAGGGGCCATTTTAGTACACCAGAATATTAGTAACCTAATAAATTTCAAATTTAATAATAAGGGCATGTGTTCACCATACGGTTGTTCCCACAGCTGAAAAGGATTTTACTGACTTTATACTATTACAAGATCCTCCTAAAATTTGCAAAACAGTTACCCTTGGCATTGAGTTCATTGCGCTGTGCTTGCAGACGCCTGAGATTCTGACTCTTCTCTGCAACTATTAGTTGCAATTCTTCAATTTTTGTAATGTAATATTGTCGGACTCCTTCGCCTTTAGGTTTTTCATCAACTTCCATCTGCAAAAACGTACGCCACATAATTTGAAGCAGTTAAAATACAAACGTGTTTTGCATATGTAATGTTGACTGCCAATTCAATCTACACTTTCTACATCACAAATCACTAAAAAAACACGTGTCTATTAGATACCTCAGTATTTGTGTGCGTCATAATGAAGTTTGATTACACAAATCTCGGGGGATGGCCCGTAAGATACACAATGACAGAAACGAAACTTAACCACAACACACCTTTCACTACCACCAACCATATGCAGCACAGGTAATGATATGCAAAAATAATGGTAGAGTTTGTCCTGCCATCTATTGACCGCAATGAGTAATCTTCCTGTGAACCAACCTGTGGCGTCGTAAACATTACAACAATACACCAACTATACAGCCGTCGAATACAATTTTAAGCTAGAAGTACTCATTTCAAGCGTTAAAAACTGAGTATAAAAAACTATGAGTACTAGACATTTATATATAATATACATATGCAAATGTGGCTTGGTATCGTTGCTGTCTATCATATAAAATTATCTCATCTTATTAAATAATGCGGGCTTGAAGGCACTGGAGTCTACATTGGCCGGAGCGCAAAGCCAATGCGCAAGGTTGGCAACGCCTCCGAATCTACTCGTGCCAATCATGCACACGATTCGCGACAATGTGTTGCTCGTGACACACAGAAACATAGCAGGTGCAGTCATTTATTGTCTATGATTGCAGTCGAAGTAAGCAGTCGATCAGAATGGGTGCGAAGTATGGGGTTGAAGCAGTGTGAGGTTAGTTGTGAACTGAGGTTGTGTGATGAGGGGTTGTGTCTGCGATCATTTGTCGGTGGTAAAAGACTGAAAATAACTCAGAGGGGTAGAATACCGTAGAAATTTAGGCACCGATTGAAAACATAACCTTAATTCCTGAAATGGAAGAAAAGCTTTGTGAATGAGCGAGAAGTGACAATTTGGGTGTTTTTCTGCTCATTCTTCATCTTGGCACTAGATGAAAGTAAGTGGTCAGCATCACGCCCCGGCCGATTTCCCCCTAGGGAAAGAACCCCCAATTACGTATTTGTGATCTGTGCCCACTACCCACTTAGAATGGGAGCTGGCCTGGACGTTGTGGATAAGAGAAGAATCGCCCCTACCGGGCCTGGAACCCCGGATCGTCCTGCCCATACCGACGATAGTGTTAACAGGTGGTTTGATTTTTTCTCTGGGAGTTGGACATTTAGTATTAGAACATACCTGTCAGCAGCAGGACGTCATGTATTTTAAGCTAGAATATTGTAGCACGGATACATGAAGAGTAACATTCAAATTTCTTTGTGCACACATATATGCAGCATGTATAATTTAGTTATACAGTAAATTAGTGGGACAGGTTTTTTTATATCTTTATGAATTTGGGTGTATGTTTTATTCATAAGTACAGGATATGTGAGAATATAAATGGAGTGCTTCAAAAAGATGGACCCACATAAAAGACCTCTACTACAAAATAAAAGTCGCATTTTTGAAAACTGTTACATATATATATTGCCGGTTGCACTTGGGAAAAAGAGAATGTCCCTCTTTCAAACACAAATTACAAATGGAGGTGGAATATGTGTTTCAAAACTGTCTGCTACCAAGTGTAATGTTACACATATTGTACTGGAAGATTCCGTTGTAAAGGATTCAGAACGATGTGTTAGACTCTTGAGTAGTATAAATGTAGATACTAATACGGCAGTTAAAATTGTGGGGACACAGTGGATTAGCAAGTGCTTGAAAGAATGTGTATGTCTGGATACAAAGGAATTTGAACTGTCTGTGGAAAAAATAACAGATAAAGTGAACACAAAGTCGAACAGCAAACCTCTTAATGAAGATCGAGATCCAGGCACAGTGAAGAATGATGTAGCAGACTTTGCTACCTGCACAGTTGAAGATTCACCACCTAAGAAACTGAAACCTGCAGTATCAGAGGTACAGTTTGTTATTTATGTTATCTGTGGTAAGTTGCTAAACAGTTGGAACTGCTTCAGCCTAGAATGCCTTGGTAAATTTTAGTGTTCAGTTACTGAAAATTAGTGAATAGTGAATGCTGAAATGAGAATAAAGTTTGTAGTTTACTTTTGTCAGATCCTTTACATTGTGACATGTTTTCTGGTGCATCCAGGTATCAGGGCTGTGGAGTCGGGAGTTGGAGTTGGAGTCGGAGTCGGAAGGAATTTTGGGTGGAGTCACAGTTGGAGTAGGTAAAAATGTACTGACTCCGACTCCGACCTCGATATAAAATCTGAAATAGATACTAGCTACAATAACCATTAGAATTGCTCTTAAATGTAGGTTATAAGTCTAAAAAGTAGCCTGGTGGTTCACATGGTGCTGGTGAAATCTCTTACGATACTGTTTACCACTTTATTAGGTTTACCATTATTATATAATACATATTGAGCTTGTGTGAAGGAGTCGGAGTCGGAGATTTAAAGATTGAGGAGTCAAAAGTAGGAGGTTTTGTGTCCTGACTCCACAATCCTGCCAGGTATGACATTAATTTTCTAACCACTGCCCACACTGGGGAATTCAGTGCTGAAACTTTTTAGGTGCTTTTCGAAAATGATCGTGAGAAGTAACTCAGTTTTGTTACGTCTGTGTGTCCATAAGAAGCAGAGCAACTTCCACCAGGCAGATTTTTATGAAATTTCATATTCTGAAATGTTACAAGATACTGTTGAGCCAATTCAGCTTTGGTTAAAATTGGACAATCTTAATGGGCATTACAGGGAGACCTAGACATTTAGGGTGCACCTTTTAATGACAACTGCTCTTTGTTGCTTCTGACCAGCAGTGCATGGAGCATGTGTGTAGTCAGCTGCTTTAATAGGACAAACAGTCCAACAGGGAGTGGCAACCAATAGTTATCAGATAAAATAATGACATATTTCTGTGTACGTCTGTCATACGTAAGACTACGCGTCATATGCCACATGCAACAGTTGTCATGAGAGCTTGTAGACTGCGCCAAACGGAGGCATGTATGCTTGTAATGTAGTGCTCCTGTAACCTTTTAAAGCCTAGCGGTAACTTTACATACGACCAGGTTTAACATTAAAAAATTCTATGTGGTGCCCACATTGCGTTTATGTGTTTTGTACGGATGTCAGAACAAACAGTAACTTTTGCCTTATAAAACATTAAGAGATTGGTTTTTATAACCAAAGTGGAGAGTGTTTACAGCACGGTACGCACTGAGTCCTTATATAAAACAGATACACTTTGTCTTTAAAGGGTTAAAACAGGACTGCACAGCTCCGTTCTTAGATGGAGTATAATTCCATTTCTGGGTTAATTGGGACCATGAGCCATCCAGACATGTAGAAAATCCAGATACTGGGATTTTCCTTTGAAAGTATTCTACATCGGCAGTTTAAACTGGAAAAAATTTATACAAATGGCTATTTTTAGGCTACATATTTATTTACTTACAAATAAGACTTTAATATGTAATTCTTTATATGTATTTGACAACTGGGGGAAAATTTAAGCCATAAAAAGATGTAGTACAGCTACAGTAAAAAATATTTATCTTACAGATTTACCTGATGAGGTCAAGGATATATCAATCTGATAAATGATAATTTCAAAGCAAATTAGTTTTGTAGAATTCTCAACAAAGTTACCTGAAGGGCCGAGCCAATCTGGGTAATTGGCGATCAGATAAACAGCGTCCGGATAATTGGAGTTGTACTGTATTTTCACACAGTAAGTTTTTTATGTGTTCTAGCCATAGTAGCAGCATTTCAGTGAAATGCCATTCTTATGCTGTTACTTATATCGAGAGAAAAGTTGTATTGTGTGTTACTTAAAAAGTGCAAAGGCATATTTAAAATTACATGTGTTTGTGTTTCACTTGAAGTCTTCAATTATACACTGTTAGTAGGAGAATATTAAAAGCTACGGTTCTCAAATTGAAAATACAGAGGCAGGAACAGAGTGAGCTCACAAGAACTGTCATGTTGCATATATTTCCCGACTTGTTCAGTGTCTGCCCCTTAACATAAAATGATGACGGAAGCTGAAACAGATTTTCCATTAAACTGAATATTAACCATCCATTCTACATGGTACTGGCCCATTTCTCATATACAGTTACTCAGTATTTTACAGGAAGATGTGTGTTTACAATCATCAAGTAAGCCAAGAGAAAATTCAGAATGTAATCATCTGGTGATAGCAGAGCTTCAGAAGTTGGCCAATGCTTTCCGTAGCACTGGTGATCAGTGGCGGGCGTATGGCTATGAGAAGGCTATCAGTGCCATCAAGGCCTATGGTTCAGAAATAACGAGCTATGAGGTGAGATTTTCGGGATGGTGTCAAGTTAATGTGCTTCATGGCCATCAAAGTTCATTTGTTGCTAAAGAATGTGATTTTTAAATTTTCCTCAGTTTAATTGTAATTTTATTAGATATTAGCTTTTCCCTGAATGTATTTATATATTTTGAGTTAAAATACATATAATTTATGTAATTTCTGTGAAGTATGTTGTAACGAAATGTTAGATAGTGTAAATGATTTCATACCAAATTAAATGTTTGCTTCATGTAGAAGTAAAAAAGCACCCTAATTTTTCCGTACATGAGATCAGATTCTAATGTTCTGAGAATTAAATTTTCTACACGGGAGTGAATTCATTCTCTAGTCAGCTGTGCTAGCACATTTATTTTAACACTTGTCTGTTTTGAAGCACTCCACAAAGTTACTGAGTGAATTCATGTCAATTTATTTGTTTTAATTGTGAGACTTTTATCCCTTTGGGATGTTTTTTAATTTATTTATTTGGGTTTATTTTTGTATTTATTTAGGAAGCAGTGTCAATACCTGGTGTGGGCTCAAAAATAGCAGCAAAGGTGTCCGAGTTCCTAGCATCAGGACACCTTCGCAAGGTTGATGAGATATGTGGCAGTGAACGAAGTCAAGTAGTGGAACTCTTCACCAAAGTATGGGGTGTTGGTCCAGCCACTGCACAGAGCTGGTTTCAGCAGGTGACAGGCTTATATTGCAGTTAACTGCAACTATTGGTCCTCTTCTGGGGCTGTAATGTGCTTCTGCATTGTATTGCGATGCTGTTTGGGTTCTTAGGATCATATTGCAATTGCTGCCTCTTGTCAGTAACGTGCAAACAAAATGAAGCCCTTTCCACTAGTCAGTCCTCTAACCGTCACTTGCTGCTTCTTTCAAACTGCATTAACAGCCGAGATTGTGCCAGTAAAAAAAAATATGGTGATGATGTCATTATCATTCATCTCGGCAGCTGTGGGTGATGCAACCCCAGCATTGCTGCATTTGAACTAATCACAGCATGTGATTTGAAGTTTACTAACAGAACGTTCATGATGGTATGTTGTGTACCACGTACATATGTTGATGGATGCCTTGTAGCTGACGTATGAAGTGAGAGTTAATGGTAATAGGGGTTTATGTTTGTGCCAAATGACAAAAACATTGTTGTCTATATATATATATATATATTTATATATATATGTATATATACATATATTATTTAACAGTGTTGAAAATTGCTTCTGGAGCTTCTTTACGGCTCAGGATGTGAACTGTGTTGACATGCTCTGTACATGTTCTTGGAAGTGTTGCTGTTTGGTGGTGTGTTAGTCTTGCAATAAAAAATCCTTGATGAATAAAACTGTGGCGGATGGACCTTGTGGCAGCCGAATCCCATAATCACTGATGCCAGCTGACGTGGGTTTCTCACTACTGTGCTCCATGTTTGACATGGGTACGTCCTGTCCCACATAGCACTGAAGTACTAAAAATCTGGATTGCGTGGCTTATGTGGTGAGTGCATGTGTAGCAAAATTTAAACATGATTGAACTGCTGTACATTGCAGTGTCCCGTTCACACATTTAGCAGTTGTAAAAAAGTTATGGCAGGCTATGTTAATTGATACATTTTACATGCCTGGTTTTAGTAAAAACCAAAGTTATACATTTTTAAGGTGTTAAATACAGTATACAGTTACCATCATGAAAGGCATCATGTTGTCTGCTGTGTGCTGTATATATACACAAATTATCATTTACACAACTGTTTATCACTGTAGTACTCATATAAGAATTAACAGCTTGACAAAATATGAGCGTTTGAAGATATAATATTGAATGTTACCACATTTATATTTTTATACGAATGTGTGACCGAGAAACTTGTTTCTTGTTTCTGGTATGACTTACGCTAATAAACAGTTTTGTGAATGATAAAATGTCTGTGTATACAGTTAACATGTATTGCCTAGTGACCCAGAAGAAGCTTTGTTACAGGGCTTTCGAACACTTGAGGACTTGAAAGCCAATCCTAACTTAACAAAGCAGCAGAAGATTGGACTGAAACATTTTGATGACATTCAGGATAGAATGCCAAGACAAGAAGTGGAACAGATTGCAGCTGTGGTATGTAGGACAGCCATAAATATTCATAGATGTGTTTATATTATAATCAGTTGCCTTATATACATGACAGTTGGCTGCAGAATTTATGTATCCCTTCTAGGAAAAGTTCAGCGACAACTGGTGAGGTGTTAAACCATCTTCTTTTCCAGGTGGAAACAGCTGCGTTGTCTATTGAGCCAAAACTGAATGTTGAGTTGTGTGGCTCATATCGCAGGGGCAGGACGACTTGTGGTGATGTTGATATCCTAATAACGAAGCAAGATAATATACATACAGACATATTGCCATGTCTGCTGCAACAACTCAAAGAATCAGGTACAGCTTATTAGTAATTATACAGTACTTCACCAAAATGTTTGTCTTTTATATGTATAACGTTTATTTCCTGGAATTATTCTGTTTGTTTTTTAATTTCATTTTTAATTTTGCAGATGGTATCACATCCGTATACATATTGATTTCAGTAGTTTGTAAATGTTCAGACAATAATTTTTTTTTCGTTTAAAAGGGTGGTTTTTGACAACAATTCACAGACATAGGGCAGTTAAATTTGGTTATGCTCTACTACTTCAGTGTAAGTTGAATTGTATTTTTCGAAATTTGAGCATTTCACTTAAATAGTCATAAACCCTAATAAAATTAACATATTTATCCTGCTGTACCTGTTTTGTAAGGAATGACCAAGTTATCCCAGTGTCATATCCATGTGAATTTGTTCCCAGTAGGCTTTGAACCTTCTAGGCATACATTTACTTTAAATGTGGTAGCTACTAGAGGCTACACAATGTTTGCGCTTTTTAATTTCCCACCATCAGATATATTAATGTGCCAACTGGCAAGATCATACAATGCCTGGTAGGATTTGCATGTTCCTCACACATGGCTCTGGACTGCTAGCACAATTGACACACATCTCCAGTACCTGTATAGAAAGCCTATATTCTGAAGATACGAGTTCTTGTGAGATAGAGCAAACATCTGTCTGGATATTTCTTGCCTTCTCCATGTATGTGTGGATTTGATCTGCTCTACAGTATGCCATAAATAAAAGTGATGTATTTTGAAGTCTGAAGAATGTGCTGACCACAGACTACCATAAAAATTTCTGTTTGCTAACAGTTACCTCAGAGTGCTGGTACATGTGCTTACTGTGTGAACAGTAGCAGACGTTTGTTATCTGACTGCCTAATGGCATCCTTCTTCTGGTAGCTACTCAAAAACAGTATAGAGATGGGTCATGACATTGATTTCAGTGGCACCTCAGTATTAGTGAGAATATCAGGTATACTTGGATTGTCTCATATAGGAAGCAATTGAGATATGATTGAAAATGAATGTCTTTATCAGAGACATTGGCTTCACATGAAGCTGGGCCTGGTGTCCTGTAACAAATGCATAAACTAAAAAGCAGAACGAAGCAGGGTGAGCATGTGGCTCTGCCCAGCAACCCTCATTGGCCTGTAACCAACCATGAGTCAAGGGCTTGGGCAGGTGTGACACCGATTGACTTCCGAGGTATTCAGTTCCCCGATGACGAGAACAGAAACATTTTGACATGACTGCTAGCTAGAGAAAGTTCCATTGAATTAAGTTACCATGGAACTTCAGATTACATAATGTCTAGTGTGCTCAAATTTCTGGTTTCTATGTAGTACAGAATTTCAATTTTAGGACATCATTTTTGTGAGAGTATAAATTATGGTCTCCTAGGATCTGACACTGCATAGTTTCATAGGTGGTTACCAACCTAAACATTTAAAAATGAATTCACTGCACATCAATTTAACAGCAGCATGTGAGGTAAATTAACCTTTTGGCACTAGAACTAAACTCCTGGCACAGTCTGCAAAACCCTGAATTTAAATTACAGGATTTGATTTTTTCATACAAACTCCAACTCCCCCCCGCCAAAATGGGTGGGAACCTCAAAATTGCTGTGCAAGAATTGCCATAACTGGCCAAAGCATATGCTGAATCATTAGGGAACTGAACACAGTACCCTTCAATGCAGTGTACGCATTGTTCATTGCCAAAGGGTTAAACATATTTTGGCAGGTAATGTGTGTGTTTCTAGGTATTTTGAGCATTCTGCTCTTATTTCTGCCTTTACGCCAATTAAATGACATTAAATTTTACACAATTGGAAAAATGCTATGCCACGTAATGGTCAAGAGTTACATCTCATCTTTCTGTCTCGCCTTCTGCTTCTTTTTGTGTAGGTTTCGTTACAGATGACCTTGTTAACATTGAAGTAAGCAGGAATCAAAAGAAGTATCTTGGAATCTGCCGTCTGCCTGGAGAAAACCAGAAGGTAATGTCTGTTCAGTGTCTTCATTAAAAATCCTTCTGATTTTGTATTTCCTTCCCCCTTCTGTGGTAGTTATTGTTAGGATACTGTAAGTGAACACACAGCATTACTGCAGTAAACAGTAGAACAGATATGTGTCATATCATCTTGTTTTGTAACTTGGTACTAATATTAACCCTTTAAAGATGAAGTGTATCTGTTTTATGTCAGGACTCAGTGCGTACCGCGCTGTAAACACTCTCCACTTCGGTTATAAAAACCGGTCTCTTAATGTTTTATAAGGCAAAAGTTGCTGTTTGTTCTGAGATCCATACAAAACACATAAATGCAATGTGGACACTACCTAGAATTTTTGAATGTTAGTCCTGATGGTACATAAAGTTACCGCTAGGCTTGAAAAGGTTAAAGAGCCCAGTTGCTGTGTATATTGTGCTTGAAGTTTAATATTAGTGTCATTGACTTTATCTCACTTTACTTAATCGAACCTCTTGTACCTGTAGGTGTAGAGGGTATACAAAGACCTTTACGTCTCTCATGGTCTGGAGCTAGAGTTCTTACTCTGTTCCATTCAATTTGCCGTTCCTTCAAATTCTTCTGCATCGCGTCTTCCCAAGTCTGTCAGGGTTTACGTTTCAGTCTCTTCCCCTTCATTCTAGCTTGCCAGGCCATTTTGGTATATTTCTCACCCTGATTCTTAAAACGTGCCCAAACCATCTCAATTGTGCTAACTCTGTCATTTCTTTGAAGGGAATTTTTCATAATCCTGTTCTTATTATTTGATTCCTAATCCTATCTCTTTTAGTTTTCCCCTCTATTTTCCTTAAATATCTCATTGCAGTGGCTTGCAGTTGACTATTATGTGTGGAGGACAGAGGCCATGATTCACATCTGTACATTATTATTGGGATATAAGTTGTTTTATATACAGTTATTCTTGTTTTCCTTGTTACTTCTTTTTTTGTTCAAAAGATTCAGGTTCAGCATATAATAAAGTCTTGCTGGTGTGTCATTGACATTAAGTGTTTATTAAAAATATGGTTTAAGAAATATACAGTTTCCTTGTTTCAGGATATTTTGTTATAAGCAAAGCTTAGGAAAAAAGTAATTACATTAACAAATCACTATGTAAAGAAATGTACCTGATATTAACATAGATAGGAGAATAATATTAGTCTTATGGTTATAGAAGTAGCCTAAGAAGATTTAATTTAATTAAATTGGCTGATTGTTTAGTCTATTGATGAGATGTTGTGGTAAAAGAGACGAAGGTTAGGCTGCATGAGATTTGGGGTTCTCGCAGCAGTGTCGCTGAAAATGCGAGTATTCTGGGTTGTGATGCTGTATCATTTGGTGTGTACTTCCTAACATTTTGAAGGGTCATAGTGGCTTCATCTTCAGTCACTTTGGTCCTTCAAAGTGTCAGTAAATACACTCCCAGCAGTGCAATGTCACATTCCAGAAGAAATAAATCTTCAACCTTGATGCTGTCCCTATCAAACCAGAACTATTTACTGCTCCAGGATGACTGTCTGCCTTAGATTGTCCTCAGAAAAACATGATGGGACCATCAGTACTCAACGTATGTTACTATGTAGTCGTAAGTCAACTAGGTGTAACACGTTATACAGAAAAATGGTATGTTTTTTAATATTTCAGCACCGAAGATTAGATATTTTTGTTGTGCCTGAGTCAGAATATGCAACAGCTCTGATGCATTACACCGGTTCAGCGCTGTTCAATCGTTCAATCCGTCTAGTGGCCGCCCACAAAGGAATGAGCTTGTCTGAACATTGTCTGTTGGCAGGAGTCGTGAGAGAGGTGTGTCTTTGTGATCTGAACTTGCATGCACCGTCTATGTGGTGGGAAAAAGTTAACTCTTCTCCCCCCCACCCCTCACAGGTTACATTGCTGTCCCACTTGTGTGTTTTTTGGATTGTGTACTGTCAAAGATGTGGTATCTTATTCTTTTATACTTCTGTTGTACGTTGTTTCTTCAGTAAAGCTTGTAAAATGGTAAACTTCCCTAATAGAAGTTAAAGGTCAGTTTCAGTGACCATTTAGGTAAATCATTGCGTCATTGACTAACTTCATGGAGCAGAGTTGTTTTTGAGAAGCTGGTAAGTTCTTAGCTAACCAACAAACCACCCACATTTTGTAGGAGCCAAAGTTCATTACCACATTCACAAGAGCCTGCCACTTGGCCCTGTCCTGAGCCCGATTAATCCAGTTCGTACCCTCTTATCCTATTTCTTTAAGATCCATTTTAATGTTGTCCTTTTATCTATGAGTATGACTGGCTGTTCCAAGCAGTCCCTGTCCCTCAGGTTTCCTTGCCAAAACCGTACATGCATTTCTGTTCTCCCCTCATGTGCCTCCCTGTCTCATCATCCTTGATTTTGTCATTCTAGTAATATTTCACATGAAGCTCCTCCTTATGCAATTTTCTCCAGCCTCCTGTTACTTTTTTCCTCTTAGGACCAAATATCTTCCTCAGCACCCTGTTCTTGAACACTCTCAGTCTGCTGTTCCCTCAATGTAAGAGACCAATTTTCACACCCCTCTGAAAGAACGGGTAAAATTATAGTTGCATGTGTTTTAATCTTTGTGTTTTAGATGGCAAACAGAAAGGCAGGATTTTGTATTGAATGGTGGCAGGCATTCCTTGAATTTAACATGTCCTTAATTTCTTTGTGTATGCAGTTTTGATTTGCTGCTGTCGTTCATAAGCACTTTTAACTTTGTCACATTTTCAGAGGATTTATTAGCTATCTTTATGATGCGGTTTTGTCCTACATTTTGTTCATAATACATGAATATATACTTAGTTTAACTCAGCATTTACTTCTAAACCAGTTGGCTTACTACCGACCAGTAAATCTTCTGTGTTCTCCAGTATGGTATTTATGTGTTTTCCAAATAAATTAACATCGTCAGCATACACCAGAAGTTGGTGTGGCTTATTATGCTTCATTAAACTTGTAAAAACAAAGTTAGGTCAGACAAGGAGGTGTTTGGTTTGAACAACCATCACAGCAACTTGTTACGTCAGTGATAACTGTAAAACAATGTACTGTTTTTTTGCTTGATTTCAAATATCCATGTGTGTCATTAGTGATATAGGGCAAATTGTTACTCTTGGCTGCGGACTTCTCCTGAGTGCAGGCCTGTAGCCAGACCATGAACGCAGCAGGTGCAGTGGCTTCCAGTGCAAGTACATACACATACGCATAAGCGTAAAGAGCTCCTTTGTCAGGACTGCAAAATCAACCCTTTCATTACATAATGCGCTTTTATAACGCTGCACAAACATCTTGCATATACATACATTTTTGAAAATGAGTTGTTTTCAACTACTGTGGTCCAACAGAGGCAATGTGTGGATGCAGTACAGTGTTACATGTTTCCTTAGCGGGCTGATCAGCATGTTTTTATTTAATATTTTGCAAATTCCTAATGGGTGCATCCATTTCCACCCTCTGGTTACGGGCCTGCCTGAATGTAGGTTAAGTATGAACTGTCTGTCATGGGACAGCCTTTGTGTGTGTGTGTGTGTAAATCATGCTTGGCACTTTATTTTAGCATAAATCTCACATTAAAATATCTCTTCACTTAGTTACCAGTATTATTGTTGCTTTAGGGCAAGGAGATGCTGAATGATGGGTATATTGTGCCAACTCCAACTGAAAAATCCATATTCGGGCTACTGGGAATTGAATATCGCCCCCCAGAAGAGCGGGAACATCGGTTATAATGTACAGTTATCCTTCCCGTCTCGTGATGTGTGGAATGTTATTTTACATCGCACATGACTGTCATTTTGGACATTGACTGTTGACTTTCTTCAAACCCATCCAGGTCCAGTTTCCAAAATGCTGTGTCTGAAGCAGTTCAGGACATTGTCCAGTGTCCTAAAAGGATAATCATTATTTGTGCCACCTGATTTGTAGTTGGTGAGAATCTCAATACCCATGTAGTTTATGGTTTCATGAAAGCAGTGATTAAGCTGATGCTAATGACAGGGAGTGTACAATGTGAGTGTGGTTTATTAGTACAATTTATCTTTGAATCGCCTACAAGCAAGAGGTGGCTGGAGTCATATACTGAATCACTAATATTGCTGATAAAATATTAAAAGTCAAGGTAGTGGAAGGACTCAAGGCACCAGAGACAATCTGAAGCACAATGTCTGTTGGTGCAATAGATGTGAAATTAATTGCTGTGGTATGGCTAGGGGAGAGTATGAAATTGGTAATCTCACAAAGATCCAGGGAGTGAAGAACACTGATGATGGCATTACTTGCATCACAATAAACTGGTCAATTTGCCCTGGAGTACTGATGATGGCATTACTTACATCACAATAAACTGGTCAATTTACCCTTGAGTAGTTGCGAAATGTGTAAGAATGTGAATGTAGGTAATTAAATTGGTGAAGCTTGAATTATGTTTCCTGAGGCTGTGCTGAAAGAGATTAACCCAAGTAATGTAAATGGTCTCAGAACTTTGATTCAGTGAGTCATTTCTGATGGAAATGACAATTGCTTGAACTTATGCTGAAATTTATGAAAATCTGACAGGATGGTTTATTTACCACACCATGGTCATACATGGTGTCCTCACAAGGCATTATTTTTTGCTTTGTAAAGGAGTAGCCTTCTCCTGTTGTGCACTGTGAAATTTGTTCTGTTCTGGCAGCATCCAAGTGCAGAGCCTACCAAAGGGCATTAAGCCCAAAATGCGAGAGTGTAAATTAAAAAGTTGCATAAATTTGTAAGGGATGTTAAAGCAACAAGCATAAAACAAGGTCTATGTAGTACCATTATGAATGGGTGGGGGTGAAGGAGAGAGCATGGCAAAGCAGAAGGGTGCTTTGCTGATGTCAAGCTGCACAGTTCGGTAAGTTACCGGCAAGAATATGCTCACCTACAACCACTAATCCTTGCTGGCTACAGTAAAGCACGAAGGTGCTGCATACGGCAATGTAGTTGTATGTTTCCATGGTGTCCCCAATCTGTTCACAGTATTAATCTCTTGTTTATATAGTGTAATTACTGGCTAGAGCAGCGGTTCCTAAACTTGTATGTGTGACCCTAAAGTAGCAAATGGTATGGGACCTGTGACCCTACCATGGAAATGGCAATACTCAGTGACATTTACTGTAGATAAACTAATACTAAGGCTTCTTGAACACTACATAACATGGCCACTTATTAAAAAAATATTAAATTTTTAATGTAATTTGTCAAATCCAATATTTTTTTGGGACAATATTAAATACACAAAGATGCAAGAAAATTATTGATAATCATGCAGTTCTGCATAAAACCCTGCCTTGACCTGAGGTTGGTAACGACTAGACTGGAGGGTAATCGAAGTAGAGTGTGATGTAACACGTATTTGCCATTTTAAGAATGTCATGAAGGTACATAGCTTTCTGTTTTATTATTATTTTCATAAGAAAGTTATGAGCTCTTTAATATTACTCGATTTTCCATTTTGAAGAGACTTCCTTGGGATGTTAGCTGTAATCGGTGACCACGGGTCCGTACCCTGAAGCCGGTCATTTACATGTTGTTAGTAATCCGTGGTTTTCGATCCATGGTTGATGCTGGTTTAGTTGACAAACTGAGAAAGGTGCATAGTATCATCGGCAGACTTAGGTGATGTATGAAATACAGTAACGTGCAGTAATAGTGACGAAATTAGGTAGGTATTAGGACGTATACATTAAAGAAAAATTGTAAGAAGTATGCATGTTGCAGGAATGCGCACAATTTTAATATCAATTTTGCAACTTTAACCTAAAATTTACGCTTTGCAGTGGTGACGAATGAAGAGCACGATGTCAACAGAAAAGGGCTCTTCTACGGGTAATAACCCTCTCGAACAGTTTGTACTTTTGGCAAAGTCAGCGAAAGGTGCTGCAGCTGTGGAATTAGTAAAACAGGTTCTCGAAGCACCAGGGGTGCATGTATTTGGGGAGCTGCTGGACATGCCTAATGTAGTTGAAGTGAGTTGACTTTACTGTTGGCTGTTAATTATGGTTGCGGTTAAATTTTACTATCGTGAATCAGAGGTAATCGGCTGTCAGGAGAACGACATTTTGGTTTTGAGATTTGATGAGTGCATTCATTCCTTATAGGAACAGGTTAATTTATTTTAATTTTTGTAACATTGTATAGTGCGGTGAGAAAACTGTGGATAGAATAATGTGATGTGTCAAATCCACACTCTTACTGATAGTGTACCTGAATTTTAGTTGACTGGAATTGGGAAGATATTTTTATATACTTCCAGTAACTTTCAAGATTTGTGATTGTAGCTTGAAATGTGTTAATGTCTAAACCAAGAAACTATTGACCTTTTACCTTTAAGCAAGTTGCTAATCTTGAAGTGGTATTTTTAAGGCAGTGAATTTCTTGTCATGAATTTATTAGTTGTGTGATGCTAGTTTGTGCTCCATTTGTGCTTGTGTCCGTCATTCATGTAGAGAACCTAAACCACGCCTTACAATCAAACAATGTACGTACAAAAGCACTTGCAGTACGTGATTCTTGCTTCATTGTCTGGAGACATTAGATTTTGTATGACTAGTTTCTAAGTGACCATTCCTTTAATGGCATTTTTGCTGTGAGACCTTAGCTTTCTGACAGGCTACACCGCAGTGATCTTTAGGGCTTTGCTTTTAATTAAGTGCCATTGCCATAAAAAAACTTGTCATGTTAATGTTTCCTTTTTTCCCAATACCAGACCTTCAGTTTGAAAGTTGTGCTGTTGGGTATTGTCTTCTGCTACTTAGGAATGCAAACCCATTTGACATTTTCTCCGCAGGCATTATTTTAGGAAAGTATGTAGTTTAACATCACATTCTGAGAAGAACTTTATAATGAGTGGCTATTCACTGAGGTCTCTTAACACTTATTCTCATTAAGTTATCTACTGCCAAGCTGAATGGGGTCGGTGGCATGGGTGGTTGTGACACTGCACCATAAGATGGTAGGTTCTGGTTTCGATTCCCAGTAGCGTCGCTGGAAATTTTCAAGTGATGTATTCCTTCTGCCTGCTTTCAATAGCCTTAGGGTTCAGAAATGAGGACCAAGGAATTTCCTTGGGGATAAAGTGCGGCCAGCGCATAGAGCAGACAACTCTGCCATCCTAGTTGTGCTGAATGCCAAAGTAAGGATGGAAGCCCAACATTCCGTCCTCCCTCTGAATCTTCATGACTTTTTATGGAAAGCTTTACCTTTAAATTTTACTGTGAAACTAAAAAAGGATTTAACACTTATTTGAGTCAACATGAACAGAGTGCCAAGTAAATTACAGTAATTTGTCATTAACGTTAACCCCTTAACTGGATCCCTTCAGGGCTGCTGATGTAACCTGCCCCAGGTTTTTCCTGCCCATTTTTGCTAGTTTCTGAAAAGCGAGAGGAGGGGTGCAAACGTAATAGGTTTTTCTTTCAATGTGTAATTAAAAACTGATGTAAAGATGAAATGCAAGTTTCTTTTTCACAATTAGTACAACATTTATAATTTTTTTAGATTTTTAAATTTCTGTCTGTGTGATAGACTTGAAAACGTGGTACTACACATAGGGCTTTCTCACAGTCAGGACACCAATATGATGGCTCTCGGTTGATGGTGCCATCTAGCCGAGAAAACATCAATGATAATGAAAGGGCCAATACCTTAGTCACATCTCGTCATACCCACGAGATATTAGCGGTAAAAGATAGAGGATGTAACAGTATGTCACACACATTGAAATAGCACAATATGAATACATACACATCCATCATGGCCAATTAGCAGGTTAATTTGCTTAAAAAAATATGAAAACTTGTTCAAATGTGACGAAAATGTTTGTTTTAAATTTGGCAGTATAACAAGCTGTCTGCCAGCAGTATAGCTATGTCAAAACATTGTGAGTATAATATTCCACTATAATGTCATATTTAGCTTTGTAAAGTCAGTATTTTTGTTATTTTTTAGCTGGAAAATGGTCCATATGCAAATTATTACCATGCTTTGCATTTATTTGCGTATGGAACTTATCGACAGTATTTGGAAAATAAACCCAAACTTCTAGAGTTAACTCCCATTCAGAAGAAGAAGTTACAGCATCTAACAATTGTTACGTTGGCTACAAAGAATAAGGTATGACAAGTATAAATTTTGTATAGGATTTCTATTTTATTTGTTCTTTCCGAGGTGTGATAAAGACAGTGAGTGCTGTCACATTTGTGTGAGGTGCTGAAGAATGTTATGTGGGGCACGCGGTGGCACAGTTGGTTGAGGCATTGTGCTACAAGCCAGAAGGTCACAGGTTCGATTCCTGATGGTGTCATTGGAATTTTTTCATTGACATAATCCTTCCGGCTGCACTGTGGCCCTGGGGTCGACTCAGCCTCTAACAGAAATGAGTACCAGGAATATATCCTGCAGGGTAAAGGCAGCCGGTGCGTAAGGCTGACGTTACCACCTGCATGTGCGAATTCTCTAGAAATCTGGGAGCCTCAGCCTCCTGGAACCGAAGGGCCTGTCCAAGTCTGTAATGGGATTGCTTTACATTTTCTTTACCTAAGAGTGTTATAACCATGTTAGGTAATCATTGTGTTAGCTTCACGAACAGACACAGTTGAAACAATATTCATGCATAAAACCAAACAAATGCGCACGTGACATACACAACTGTATAATCCTTCACTACTCCTACATGTTTTGGCATGTGTTTGCCATCCTCAGGGAGTCCATACACCAAATTTAGAACTTACTAAAATATAGCTGATTACGTCTGTAATGTTTGTTTGTTTGTTTGTTTGCTTGTTTGTTTGTTTGTTTGTTTGGTTTTATAAATGAACATTTTAAGCAAAATGCACAGAATAAATAATTGCAGAATTATTGAAACAAATTTTAGAAGGGAAACACATCTTTTTGCACAGACATTTTGAGCATATGAGTTCATGTTTGTTCCCTTGTTGGTAGTGACTGATAAACTTCTGATCTTTAATGGTAGATATCAGTAGTCTGAGTTAACCTGTAATTGAATCCAAGCGCTGTACATGTATATAAACCCCAGTTTCTGTATTTTTCTTTGTCCACAATGTACTGTATGTATATTTATGAGTCATATGACACTAGTTATTTGCTGTTGCATATTTGCATATATAATTGACAGTGTCTGACATGGTCTGTATCTCACATGCTAATAATGATAATTTAAAAGTGTAGGTAGTAAGGGAAACTTGGAAAATTTGTTAATGTTATGGTTACATTCTTGGAAAGCGGATTGGTTTGGGAAACACAAGCTAGAACTGGTGATAGAATGCAGGAAAATCTCCAGCACTAACCTTTGCTGGAATATTGTAAAACATAGTACTTGGTTATATAGGGACATTATTTTATCTGACAACTCTCATTGCTCTTCACTGAGACTGTTTCACGTGATGGTTGGGCAGGCAGTGCTGACTGCTAGACTGATGTGCCATGAGTCTGGGTGCAGTTTTTTTTTTTTCCTTCTATGTATGGCAGTTGATATTAGGTTTGTACTTGCAGCATGTAATGAAGGTGGTGGAAATGTTTTCCCTCAGTTTACAGACATGCATCACATCTAACAGACACTTTGTTCACTGTACATCAGAATTTTGTAATTTAAGCAACCTTATGGGAGTGCATGGCAACAGTTGTCAGCTAAAGTAATGTCCATATAGTTCCTTTGCTAGGATGCAGGGTAAATACAAACTTGTGTTTCTCAAATTATGTTGCAGATTTAAAATTGTCCATGTGATGTACGTGTTTATTATAACAACATGTATTACCGCCAACTTGTACACAACATGGAAGTACAATGCAACAAACTTTGTAAGACTCCTGACATGTTTTGGTGTAACATCACATGGCGTTGTGTGGTATTTCAACAACATGTTCTTTAACAAATTCCTAACCAACAAGGCTTGTGTATTTTTAAGTGTTTTGTGTCTCTCCTGAGGATGGTGTGATGTTACACTGAAATATGTCGGGAGTCTTATAAAGTTTGTTGCATTGTACTTCAATATTGTGTATGTGTTGGCGGTAATATGTGTTGTTATATTGCAGATTATTCTGCGTGGGCAGACTAGTTGATGATGTTTTGTCTGAAGCTGTGAGCAGAATTCCCTGGCTCGAGATTCCTTGCACTAAGTTTTACTCTGCATAACATGGTTAACTCTCAATTCTTAAGATCCATTTAAAACCCAGAATTGCAGTTGGGCAAAGATCAGATTTTACGATCTTTTTTAACTCAATCATTTCCAATAAAATCACACCTCTAAGAAATCTGGAAACACTAAGTTTGCAGTATGAATTCATCTTTTGATCTCACAGGATCCCTCCTATTCTACTGATGCATTCTGCTTTATACATGCATGTATATTTCTGAAAAGTGTCTCTTATTAAGTGACTATTCTGTGCTAAGTAACATGCATGTAGATCGTATTACATCTGTAATGTATATGTAAGTTGGATAGAACAGTAGTAGTATGGGAGATATTAGAGTACTCAGTACATAGTCTTTTCCACTTTAGTTTTTGAACAATGGGTGTCTGCATACTTGATGACATGTTAAAAAATCCCTAGAAATTCATTTTATGTATTTAGGCAACAGGAAAACTTGCTGCATCTTTAAGACATGCTGCATAATCTCTTTTTTTATTTTCCACAAAATGTTGTTTATTTCATCATTTTGTCTTTTCCTGTTCAATTAATACATTTTTCGTAAACCATGTACTGAAATTTAAATACCAACCTGGTCAATGTAGAGGTTCATGTCAACATGATTTCGTGTCTGTCAGGTTTACAAAACTGTGTGTTGGATGACAGAGTCATGGCACTAACGTAGCTCTAAGCTTACTTTGTAGAGACTCACATAAGTCATGCTGATTTCCATGTCTCTTATCTGAGCATCTGTTTTTTTATCTCCATATCTAATACCATTTATATCTTTTCATGAACTTTGAATAAATAAATGATGATAATAATAAGGAAGTAGCATATAAAAGTAGCGATATGACAGCAAACATGCATTGTTTTAGTGGCAGAAAACTGAGAATGTTCCAACAAAATGTATTTGTGCATTCATTGTGTTTCCATATTTTATGTATGTATGGTAAAATGGGACTGCTGCTCTGGACTGTCCAGTCTATACAGTAAAAAAGTTATGTGATTTAAATTTTGTATAAATAAAGAATGGTCACTGGATATGTGGTTTATTTTCAGTGTATTCCATATTCTGTATTACTTCAGGAATTGGATATTAAGAATGTTCGGGACTTAGAAGATCTCATCATTGAAGCTATTTATGCAGGTGAATGTGATCAATAAGAAGTAATTGCGGTCGCTATTAAGGCTGAGTATAAAAAAATGTGTAACAAAATATTATCACATGTTTAGTTTCTGTGGCAGCTAAATTAGTGTCTTCACAGTGAGTCAATATGTAGTTAAATAAATTCACATTAGACTATAATTTTGTTTTAGTTACTAATTTATTTTATGTTGTATGTGTTTTAACTATTTAACCATGTTTTCACATGCTACATTAATGTTGTTGTGATATGTGTGTTACATTTATGTATAGGGTTCATATATTATCTGACAACTGCCAGTTTCTGCTTTCTGTTCCCTCATTAATTTTATTAGCGTAGCCCAACCAGCTAACTGCCTGTAAGTGTAGTGGAGTAGTGGCAGGAAGTAACATATGACAGTTGTCAGATAAAATAAAGGTACATGTAGTTTATGATTTCTGGGGCTGTCAAATTCCAGAGTACCCAGTTTATAATGAGATACAATTTTGAGTTAACCTTTTAAAGCCTAGCGGTAACTTTACACACGACCAGGTTTAACATTAAAAAATTCTACGTGGTGCCCACATTGTGTTTATGTGTTTTGTACGGATCTCAGAACAAACAGCAACTTTTGCCTTATAAAACAGATACGCTTCGTCTTTAAAGGGTTAATTTGATTTACTTGATGTCCTCTTCATCGTGTGCTATTTTTAATTTAACTCCAAGTGTGTAAACTGGTTTTCTGTGCTTATGCTACTATATTGTTGATTTTGTGTATGAGAACATTTTTTTCAATTCCCATTGCTTCTGTTTTATCCAAAGTGAAGTGTCATTTGTGTGTTTTAACAGTGGTGTTACATTCATTCAACTTGGTTGTATGACCATGTATTTAGTCTGATTTTGAATTTTGCAGACATAATCCATGGCAAACTGGATCAGAAGAATAGCCAGTTAGAGGTTGACTATGCCATTGGGCGTGACATTCAGTCGGCTGATTTAGGATCTATTGTGAGCACGTTACAAGAGTGGTGTGATTCTTGCGAAGCTGTCCTGTCGTGTGTAGAGACGCAGATCAACCGTGCCAATGCTGAGAAGAACAGGCGTCTCAAACACAAGGAGGCTATTGAACAGGAGGTGAATGCATGCACAGGGAAGTCAAGAAGTTGCTACCCCAGAACCGTGCTATGACTGATGCTGTTTGTGCTACCTATGAATGTGTAACTGTGTGTGCAACTCATTGTTTGTATGATGTGCCCTTGGACCTCGTGACTGCAATGTGGTACTGGGCTAAGCTAGGGTACCCTGTCCATACAGGCAAACTGGGCAGCCACTGTGGGCACCAAGTTCAGTAGTTTGGCAACAAATTTGAGGGAAGATGTCAAACAAAAAAAAATTAAAATTTTTTGAATTCCGCAGTGCTTCAGCCAGGGCTTCTGCATCTGATGGGACATTTTAAGAAACTGGTTTACACTGCAGGTCATTGAACCTGATATTCAAGAACCCAGTGGCTCTCGCAAGCAGTACCTATGCCAATTTTGCTGCCTGTATTACAGATTTCTACCACAGCATCTTCCTGCATCAGTGACTTCGATGTGGATCAGTAAAGATATCGTTCCTGTGAGATCTGAGTTTCTCGCAGCATTGTTGCTAAAGATCCAAGTCGACTGGGATGTGATGCTTTGTCAGTGAGTGCGTGTTATTTGCCCATTGACAAAGCATCGTGTCGCACAGGACTTTCATCTTCCCATCTGCTCCTCTTCTTTAGTCAGCATGCAGTCCAGACATGGCAGTGCTTGGCAAAGCTGTTTGTTGGGGGTTGCATAAAAGTTGCATAATTCTAGGGGCATTGTGACTTCTCACCTTCCGCCTACATAAAGTCAGTGTCTTGTGGTGATGCTGTAATGGTTGAAGAGAACTGTACCATAAGCTGGACTATTCAGTTGTCTTGCATCTAATTATACTATTTGGTGGTTTCAGTGATTTTATGAATGGGCAGGACAAGCAATTGCATTTTCCATAAACTTCGCAACTTAGTTGAATTTCAAAGCCCCAACTCATTCTTGTTACTCTGTTACCCAAAGTTTAAGATCGGGCTACCAACTGGGAGATTTAAAATTAAGTGTTCCCGGACAGCAGAGATTGAGGCTGTCTATCTTTATTTGAGCATAGATGGCCAATAGTCGTCAGATAGTCTACCTGAAGTAAGAACAGTGAACTAGGTGTTGGCTATTAATGGAGTCATAATCTGTGGGACACATGAAAGTTCTGAGTCATTTTATGTAGAGTATGTGTCTCAAAATAAATAACACATTAAACATTAATGCCAGCGAATTCGTGTTTGATGTAACTGTGTACTAGTAGATTTATTAAGTTACGAAGAACCTGAGCAGCTATAAACAAAATTGAGATTCACAGTTCATATGTGGTCATCTGTGATTACGATGTGTAATATGGTAGAAGGCAGAGGCTTTGCAGAAACATTGGTACCCATCTGCAAGACCACACAGTGTCACATCCTGGGCAATGATATTAAAGAGTGCCTGGCCATGCAAAAACATGTTCTTATAACATTTAAGAGGGGTGTTTCTTCTTCTTCTTCTTCTTCTTCTTCTTCTTCTTCTTCTTCTTCTTCTTTAGGGCCCGTCAGCTTAAGCACTGGATGCACCTCAGCCTGAGGCTTATTGTGCAACCCTGAACACTCCATTCAGCACAGATTCAATAACTCTGTGCCCCTTATATAGAGGCAAAGGTCCCTTATTGAAGCTGAGCGTATATCTTTTGGTTCAGCAAGCATCTTCTCAAAACCATTATAGCGTTGACGTGCCAACGCGTCGCAGTAGCAAATGATATGTTGCACTGTTTCAGTCTCCATCCTGCAGAATCTGCAAGTTGGATCCCCATCAAACAGGCCCATAATATACAGGTGCCTTCTCACAGGAGTGTGTCCCGTGAGGACTGGAACTGCCGTTTTTAGTTGATGCCTACTTAATTTGAGCAGGTCATCAGCTCTTCTCTTACGTGGTCTTCCTGTGAAAAGTTTGCGATGTCAGGGTTTTAGTTTTAATTAAAATTTTGTGAATACATACATTCATAAAAATGTTAGCTGCAGTTTAAATTAGTTCTCAATTCTGTAAGTTGTCTTTGCCAGTGTATAATGTTGGATTCCACTTTTTGTGCTAGATTATCAACATTAAGAAGACCCTGAAGGCTCAGTCACAGGATCCGGATGAAGCGATGGCGACAGATTCCCGAGAAGCTGTTGCACAGGGTGGAGAAAAAGGAAAGAAACCAATTAAAGCCAAAGGCCTACGTGGCAGCAGCAAATTTTGGCAAAAATCGTGAGCAGAATAGAGCCTCAGTTTAAGCCTGTGATTGAAGAAATTTGCATGTAGGTACAGATCCTTTTTATAGAAGCTTTTTTTATGAGATTAGAGGTTTTCATAGTGGTGTTACTAAAAATGCAGTTCTTGTGCCATATGATGTCATGTCAGGTGACTAGTTCCTGTGTTTTGATGGCACTGTGATCTCTCACAACATGGAGAACTACTTTCCCAGTGACACATTATCACATCCGTAAAGGCTCGCATCTTCCAAATCTTTTGTTGATGCTTGAGTGAAACAATGGAAAGGAGATTGTGCTTAATATGATTATGGATTGTTTTTGGCATACTGTCTTCTGTGTTCATAAATTTGTGCACAGATTAACAAATTCTTAATCAGTGTGACATTATTACATCATTCAACCATGTTGTTTTCTTTCTGTCTGTAAGATAAAAATAATTAAGTGATTGCACTCCCCTATTGTGGAGTGCAGAATTTGAAGTACGTTGTATTAGACGTAAAAGAAATTTCACATTAAAGTCAAAATAAAAGCAGATATTCTACAGGTGAAATAAATTGATAGTAATGCAGCGCAATGTCCCGTTACAGTATCCATGAAGCCATATAAACAAAATGAAAAAGATTAGAAAATTTAATTTTTGATTGATGTCTGCAAGAGTTGACTTCAGGCACCAGAAGGTTAATGAATAATAACCTGCAAACAGTGTTGAAGCAATTGGTTATAGTCTGAGGTTTGTACAATGTGTTGGTTGGGTAAATAGTTCTGTCCTTACCCACTGACAAAATGTATCATCCTGGAATGCTCGCATTTTCAACAGCATCACCATGAGAACCTCAAATCTCGTGGTGCTGTGACATAATTTGATGTAACATCCTGGCATTTACGTGGAGTGGATGTTTAGAATGGTCAAGAGTCTCAGAACAGCCAGGCAGTGAGCAGATATATGAAGTTGGAACCTGTGAAACATTAAGTGGGAGTGCTCATTGCTTGAATGTGATGTTTGGTTGCATGATGTTCCCAAGTCGGCTTATGAACTAATGCGTGGTTCACTTTCAGGTGAGGGACTTTGCAGGTGTTATACCATACCATTGTCGACTCTGATGAGCAGAGAGTGTTAGACATAACTGTTCTAAAGGAGTGAGGATTGAACAACACATCTGACTGTTTGGTGTGTTTTCAAAATTTGTAATTTAATATAAGTGAAGGGAAAATTGTAATTAAAAAGTAATTTTTTGTGACACTTATTTCTATTCTTGATGAAGCTATCCTGCCATTTGTTAATTGAGTGACATTTACGTAGTTTAGATGGGAATTCTCCCCTGAACAAGATTTCAGACAGCAGACATAAATTTGGAAATGTATTTAAGCATATTTTATTTTGAGCCTTGCCGCCACTAACTTAAATGTACACAAGTCAGTGTTTGAGGTTGTGTGTTTATTCCTTATTGTAGATTAATTAGACATTCTCAAAGACCAAAATCCAAGTTTTGATTTCTGATAACGAGAAAGATGCTGTGATATAATGCAGTCAGGCAGTTCCCTTATATTTAGCAGTCCTTGTACAGATATACTGTCTACCAACTGTGAGATTAGATGAGATTTCAGACTTCTGCCAAGGTATAGCTGAGGCCTTCGTGCTTCTGGGACCAAAAGAGTGTTACAAAACAGCTACCAACATGACGTATAACATCCCAGGTGAACGAAGCCCTTGAAGATCACTTTTTTGACTTCCCCCTCATTAAAAATTATTTGGGGGGGCATCTCATCACAAAGGAAGATCACACATAAAAAATAAACCTGATTTGAAGATTTCTGGTAAAATAAGTGCCTGGAAATTTTACTCTACCTTGAAACTCACAGGCGTATAAGGCACTGACATAGAGGTGGGTGTTGTTATTTTGTCACTGAGCACAGCACCTGTCATGACAGCTCTATCACATACAAAGCCTGCGTCCATTCTTCCTCTGTCATTCAAACTTGTTTCATAGAAGTGTGTCAAAATCCTCTATGTTCTTGGTGGATGCAGGATTCCTATGTGATACAGCTCCATTGCTCAGTGGCAAAATAAAATGGACACTCTGTATTTCCAGTGTATTCATTTTTTACATTTTTGTTACTGTTATCACCATATTTGCACATAGATTATCTATTTTCACAGTTCTGGAGCCACTACATTGTAGCTAAGTGTAGCTGTTCTGTTAAGTACGTTTAATAATGGTACATTATCCCTGGTTTGTAGGTATGCGGTTCCATCACATTTGCCTCAGATCAACCTACGTGAATGATACATAAAGCAGAACATTGGCTTTGAAAATCTTATATCGATATTTTAATGTTTCTTATTCTGTGTATTGTGACTAAATTTCTCATTTATAAAACCAACATATGCACATCTCATATACATAGCAGTAAAGTTCTTTGTTTACTCCTACATATTTTGGTGGAACTCTGCCATCTTCAGTGAGTCCAATTATACATAGTGTAGTGAGTTTTAAGTGTTGGTGTTTAGACTTCCTTAAGATGGTGGACTTCTGCCAAAACATGTAGGAGTAAGAAAAGAACTGTGTTGTTTTGCGTATGAGATGTGCATATGTTGGTTTTATAAATGAGAAAAATGATATTGATAGTTATGTTTACAGGGCAACCTTCGTACGACTTATTTCGAAAAATTCAACAATTACGGCTTATTAGGCAAGTGTCCTAGCAGAGTAAGTCGGCAATCATATTATCGTTTTGTAATTCTGTATTGAAATTGACTTTCCTCCCTTTACTGGAACATTATACTGTATGAACTCCGTTTTTACACGGATGGTTATACACCACGTGGAATCAAAAGGAACTCTTTACTGTGCACATTTCTTCATTCTCATGAATTATGCGAGATAATTCCAGATAAACCCTTCAACGCATAGTGGTAACCAGAGTGCCTGCGCTGTGTATTTGTGGCAATATATTTTCCAAACAGCAGTAACTGGCCTGTCTTTGGAATTTAGGTGGAATGTGCTTTCTTTGCAGTAGGAACTGAACCTTGATGTATTATTTAAATTAGTTTCGGGCTTCAGTGGGTGAATACAGTTACTGAGGGGCACAAGGATGTATAATATCTTCCAGGTTATTAAGTAGCAAGGATTGGACAAAGGACAATAATTACTAAGTGCGAACTTCACTGGAAGTACATCCTGTGTGCCTAAAATTGGCCTCTGTGACAAGGTAAAGAACACGCTGGTTTGTGAATAAGGATTGTTTTTAAGCATATTATCTGAATAATTGATAAAATTATTTTTCCTCAAAATTGTCTAGTATGGTGTGTAGAGTATATTTTGTAAAGTGTAATTGTTTGAGTGACTGCAATCATCACTGATGAATAACAGTAACTGAAGTGAAAGTATTTACTGTTTAAACTTATGTAATGGTATTGAAACTCTTTGTGTTTGGTTAATTGTGTGTGATGTTTGTGCATGTGAAAGTCAAGTCAGGATAATATCAACTGTCCTTTAATACGAAAATCGTGAAAGAACACTTGAGTTTGAGGTAAGTTCCAAGAAATTCACACTTTTAATGTTACACAGATTTGAAGATGCATGTTTTCTGGGATGCTACACCATGTTGATTCTGAAGGAACGTTGTGCCTTCAGAATCAGGCTCAATTAGTGTTGCACTGCTTGACTTTGAAGATGGAGGCACTATGATCCTTCAGTGACCTGTTGACTATTTACTAATTCACATGGCCTAACATCCCAGGAGACTCGAAACTTGAGTAGTACCCCTGTGAGAACCTCAAATCTTGCAATATATAGATTTACTAAACAGAGGGATGTGTGAATCAACACTTATATGCTTTTGAACTATTTCCATTGTCACACTATATTTACACACACAACATTTCGAAAGCAACTGCTTTCTTCCTCAGGTGTACATTGTGTGTGTATGTATAGTGAGACAATGGAAATAGTTCAAAAGCATAATAGTGTTGATTCACATGTGATACCATTGTCAAAGAATTTTACCGTGCAAGAGGGTTGCAAGCATGTGTATGTGTATACATAAGGACTGTGGTTATACAATTCTAATACATATATTTACAGGCACAATTCTTGTGCTCTTATCCACATTTTATGTTCACATTATGGGCATGAGAAGTACACAGATCAGCCTGCATTATGATCATTAAGTTATGTCCTGTGTTTTAGAACTATGTACAGCCTTTGAAGAACTGAACAACACTTCATTAAAAAATCTTTGTTATTTGGGGTCATTGCTGTTTTAAGCATAGACTTATCTTCTTAAAGAGGTGATGTCTGTCACCATGTAAATGTTTTCCCAATTTGGGGTCAAACATGTGAATGTCATTTGATGTGCACATAAGTGTTAAAAGGCTGTCGGTGCTGAGCAAGGATTCTGCTCCATGTAGCTAGTTAACAATTCAGATCTGAGATGTCACTCTGTGTTGCTGGTTTTAGTGTTTACTCAACCCCCAAAGATGAATGCACAATGATCCATTAAAATGTCACAAACCATTCACGCAATGACACAGTGTCACATCCCAGAAGACCTGACTTGTCAACAGAATCACTGTGCAAACCTCAAATATTGCAGAGTTAAATAATGTCAGTCAGTCAGTTCTCTTAAACAAAAAACTCATCAATCCAGTATTGTATTTTGGCAGAATATTAAAAGAAAAGAAATACCCCTTCTGATACAAATGTTTGTCATCATGACCACTAATCGTACGTTCTCCGATGCGAGATACTGAACAGTAAATTAGTTCATTCCCAAAACAGAATTTAACAAAAAAACAGTTACCACATCATTTAAAATACATACCAAAGAATGTTTTGATTTTAACAGTGAAACTGAAGTGAACTGTAAAATGGATAGTAATGCCAGTAAATGAAACGTGGAACATTAAGTTGGAGAATAAATATAGATAATGGCATTTTAGGAAGGGTGTGTTGGTTGGAGAGAGGATCCACATTCTGTAAAATTTTCACAGACAGCTCAAATCAGTGTGACCTGTGATTTATCAGACCTGTGAACTTATGACTTACAAGGTAACCTGCTAATGACCAAGTGTGTTTCTTTACTGACAAAACAGTTTCTATAAGAGCTGCCTGAAGAGGCTGAATGGTGCCACATGCAATATATTTAGATGGCTTTGTTTCATACGTGACTGAAATTTATATGATACTGAATCTTATTCAGGGAAGACATTCAAATGCTGGAAAATCTTTGTGGTGGTAGGAGACATGTATGGTCACATCGCATCTGTATCCCATGTAAATACAATTTGATATAATGAAATGTGGTAAAATGCAGTTGTATTATTGTGATTATTGTAACAAGGGTACCTACAGAGAAAGCATATTTTTTCCCTTGAAAATGCATGCTTTGTCTTGTACATGAACATTATAGTACTGAAGGTGAATGCAAATGGTGACGTGTGTAATCCTATCTACAGTTTCTAACACCATAATGTGACACTTCTCAATTCTAACCTGAAGATGGTGGCAATAAGTTGATCAAACTATTGGAAGTTCTTCTGAAGTAAAATGGTACTACAGCACATTCTTGAGCTGTGATGACATCTACAATATAGTGATGCAGCCTGTGATGGCACTGTTGCACAGATCACAAAGCACTGTGAACAGCTGACTGAAAAGATGAAGAGAAACTTCTACACGGCACGAATACATACTCTTGTTCAAGGTGAAGGAAGACTGTTGACAAAAATGGAAGGTATATGGAAAACAAGTTATGTTTTCAGCAATGTTGTGATGAAGTTCCCTGAAATTTTCACATGTCTTAACTTGTAAATAGCATGAAATAAAAATAGGAGGCATTACTTTCTGACTGCACTCCATTATATGTGTCAAATGGTAACACACTCAAAATGCATGACGCAGAATATGTTATGGTACAATATTAGGAACAACAGGGATGCATAAATATGTGCACATACGTTCAGATTAATCCCTCCATTAGTATGATTTATGTGACAATGAAACTTGGAACTATGAACAAGGGTAAAAAGAAGGGAATTTTGGAAAAACTATGTACAGTATTACAAAAAAGAAAATAGACTGAGGAGCAGGAAGCAGAAGATAACCTACTTTTTTATTTTTTCTGTTTACTGTAAAATAAATGGGCTGGGATAGTGTAGTCGGTATAGTGACTTGCTACAGGCTGGACGTTCCAGGGATCAAATCCCAGTGGTGGCGAGATTTTCCGCATCCATCCAGACTGTTCCTGGGGACCACCCAGCCTCCAGTACAATGGGTACCAGCTCTTTCCCAGAGTAAAGCGGCCAGGATGTGGTGCTAGCCACCTCACCCAATTCTAGCGCCAAGGGTTTACCTCTACTCCCCCTTGGGCCTTGGGCCTGTATAAGGATCCCTTTACCTTTTATTGTTTACTGTAAAATAAACTTTGTTTTACTTCATATTCAAAGCAGGGCAGTAACCATGCTAATCCTTTGCACTTAAACTCCAGCAGTCACTTCAGCAATATAGCTATTACACTGGAACATAACCACAGCAAGTACTAGTGATGCATTTGAATAACACATATGAATAATCATACTTTGATGGTGGTGGTGACAATTTCTTCCAGACCAGAAGCTTTGATTGCTTCTTGGAGCTATGATAAGACAGGCATATAATGGTCAGTGAATAGTGAATTGGAAATAGTGTGAAAGGAAGTGACTGAGGCCTAATTTAGTGCAAATAACATTCTTAAAATGTTGTGGCAGGACTGAGGAATAACATGCAAAACATCAGTCATGATAATCAGTTTCTAAAAGCTCTCGAATATGAAAGAACAGTACCTACCACGTGACCGTGACCTTTGGTAAATGTCGTGCTTGCAACTGGGGCGAGTTCATTGTGAGGTACATTATGAAGTTCACTTTGAGCTTTGTGTAAAGTCAATGCTATATTTTGGAACCAAAGTTACATGAACTCGATTTGGCATAGGCTTCCCCTTTGCATAATTAACTTTCTTCATAGAATGAACCTTATGCTCCCGCAGCTACCTAAGACTTTTATGGAATTAGAAGGTCAGTTATCATGTTCACAAGTGACTGCCAAATAATAAATTAATAGAAGCAATTTTGATATACTGTCTTCTGGACTGTGGTATGAAGTACTAACATCGGGTAAGTATAGGCTTACATCGTCTGTTTTCAAGATGGAAAATCCTCTACATGGAAAATGAGGCAGTCCACACCCCTGCAGTCTACTTTCTTGAGATTGATTTTAAGATGATTTTCCCATTAAAGCCTTAAAACCCAAGTGGTATCCTGCTTTTGGGGTTTCTCACAACCCTAGAAATATTTCCTGTCTCTTCCATACATTGTATTGGGCAGTAACCACGCTCAGTTTGATTTTACACAACATTACAAACATGTGACTATAAGAGATGAGGCACTGTGCTGCGTCAAGGTTATGTTGGTGTAACACGCGAACTCCCGTATCTCGTAACAAGTACTCATCGCTTACTTGAATGTACAATTTCGGTACTTGGGATTTAGCTGTGTTGTGTGTCGAGGTTGGCTGGTTGCCGTGTTTGGTCTGCAACTTCTCCATTACATGCGTGCTCACCACGCAAACTGTTTATGCGTAACAATAGCAGCCCCCTACCATCCAAATCCGTTTACGTTGTACGATTTTTGCTTGGAACTGCTATTCCGTGGTGCACGGATTAGAGCTGTTACGTATCTGTGGTCTGCAACCCTTGGTGGAGGATGTCACTCTGAATCGGAGTTAATCATCCGTGCCCGACAATGATGATCTGTGTTCGTGCCTTTTTTTGCATTGCGGACACTCTGAGCCATCCCCCACCCCGGCAAATGTGAAAACCGCGGCGGCCAACGCGTGCGGAGACATCTATTGATGATCACCGGTACCAGTAACTACATTCAGGGGCAGGTATTTCCAGCAGGCAACAGCAGGTGTCAGAGAGGCTGCGAGTCACATGATCTACCGAGCCACGGCCTGAACCAATCACAACACAGCTACTTCACTTGCGCGTTATTTCGTCATATACGAGCTGTTGTTTTGGGTGTCGAAAGTTGGTGCTGTTTGTGCAGTGTGTATTTATCGTGGGTCGTCCGTCTTATTTTGTAGCGGTAACTTTCCTTTTTGTTGTAGAACTGAAGGTTCTTTGATATGCATAACATCAACTACAGCGTGTTGTTTTTACAGGTTTGATTTTATATGTGCATGTCGTTATGTGTTTCATGCAGTTGGGACCTGTAGAGCTCTGTGTGGTGGTAAGAGGCGGTGTTCATTCTGTATTCACATTCAGATGATCCATGGAGGGTTCCATATGAGACTGTGGGATATAGAAAGCGTAAAAAAATTATTTAGAAATATGGTTGTGATAAAAATACGGCAGTAATGTATTATCAGTGGTAGTAATGTATGATCTGTGCAGAAGGACTTTCAGGAATGAAGGAGGCCGTTATGCGTGCTGCCTGCAATGGGGAAGGTAGGGGAAAGTGTTATTTAATATTGTGAAAAGCTGTGATCAGTTTCAGTGGCTTTGACATTGAAAATTTTTTGCTAGACTTTGTACGCGGGTTGTTAGTGGTACGTTTGGTCCAATAGATTTGGGGCTGTATTTAGGGTGTGCTTGAAATGTTTAATTATATTTGTCCTGGCCATTTTCCCGGTTATTAAATTTGCCGTAAGTTGAAAAGGGGATTATTTGATGATTGAAAAATTAGTGTCTTTGATATTACGATATTAGAAGTTCGAGGAAATATGAGCTTCCATGGTCTTGGTTTAAGGATTCTGGAAAGGCTGTCATGGTAGGGGCACATGTAATAACGTGTAAGGCCTTATTTGAAAATTTAGTTAATGTGTATATTTTGTCTGCCATAAAACGTTTGCTGAATAGAATAAATTTGAAAGGAAAACATGAAATAACGCAAATGTGACTGCCTAAAAATAGTGAATGTATCAATTTACAGATTTCGGTCTTGATTGACATTAATAGTAACTTAATATTTTCGTGCTTGGCATCCATTACAGGATTGCACGCCCAGTTGTTTCTATTGTTACACTAAACTTCGTTTCAATTTACTTTGTCATTTCTGTTAAATTGCAGAAATTCCTCCAACTGTTTTTTTTAAAGAGTTTTTGAGTAAATCATTTTTAAGTTGTAGGCATTACTTTCAGGAGATATCCCTTTCTTGAAGCCATATTCTTGTGGGACCATTGAATTATTAATATGTGAATGCTGGGATAAGCGTTGCAAGTATTTTAGGAAAAAACAATTGCTATTTAGACAGGCCAGTAATTTCTCATTCAAGTTTTCTCTCCTATTTTATGCAGTGGTTGTACTATGGAAGGGAGATGCCTATGTCTATTGAATGATTACAAGTACGGCTGAATTTGCAACTTATCTGAGATGGGCATGCATGGACATGTCTCATTATGGACTTTCATTCACTCCGAAAGCAAAGGATGCAGCAGTCTTGCTAATAACAGTTTGTTCTGCACTTGGAAGGTATGGTCGATAAAAAATGGAAAGCATTTTGATTGGCAAGTATGAGGCAAGGGTGGGTAAGAGAATGGAGTTTTTGGAACAACATTACGATTTGTAATAAGGGCCTTCAAGACAACACTAGGAGTATCTCCAGGCACAGTCCTACTGCTACTCCAAATGTAATATATACTGCATGTTTTTAATGTGAAGTATTTTGTTCACAGGTGCCTTGTATGTGAGGTACCCCCCAGGGCCGTGTGGAGAGGGGGCCTGCTGCATTCTGGGAAGCCAGTGCAGCTTCTAGCTGTGCTGCCAATTGTGCTGGTTTAGAAAAGCCACCTTTTGCAAGCGTACGGATTAAAAAACACAAGGAGTGTCCAGTGCTGTAACATAAGCTAATCAGCACAATCATTTATACAGTTTAATCGTTAATCAATTTAACATTAAATAAATTCATTTTTATAAGTCATTTCCAGGATCAGTAACAGTACCTGAGTACTACAACTAGTGAAGTGACTACTCCGTACTGTGATGGTGCAGTGATGTATTGTGGACCAGATTGCTTCACCCTCATTTCTGTGTGGCAGGTGTCGGTTTGAATTTTGGCAGGGCACTGACTATCCTGATTGAAGCAGTTCATAGTTTTCCTCAATCAGGGCCAAACAGCTTTTCCAACCTATCGCGCTTCGCATTGCAGCGGGATGCACATTGTGCACTCCCTGGCCATGCTCTACAAGCTAAGCAAATTTGGTCTAAATCGGTCAGTAATGAAGGGCACTTTACTCAATAGGCCGAAGCAGTTTTTCCACCCTATCTCCCCTCGCATTGTAGCAGGGTGACATATACAGCACACCATGCACCCCCTGTCCATGCTGTAGAAGCTGACCAAGATTGATCTAAATTGGTCAGTAATGAAGGGCACTTTACTCAAGAGGACAGAGCTGATTTTCCACCCTATCTCCCCTCGCTTTGTAGCGGGGTGACAGAGACAGCACAGCATGCACTCCGTGGCCATGCTCTAGAAGCTGACCAAGATTGGTTTAAAGCGGTCACTAAAGAAGGGAACTTCAGCTTCGAGGCCGAAGAAGTTTTTCCACCCTCTCCACCCGCCTTGCAGCGGGTGACTGAAACTGCACACCAAACACTCCCTGGCCATCCTCTACAAGGTAAGCAAGTTTGGTCTAAATCAGTCAGTAATGAAGGGTACTTTAATCTTGAGGCCTCAATCTCCTCTCGCATTGCAGCGGGGTGACTGAGACTGCACACCAAACACTCCCTGGCCATCCTCTACAAGCTAAGCAAGTTTGGTCTAAATCAGCCAGAAATGAAGGGCACTTTACTCAAGAGCCTGAAGCAGTTTTTCCACCCTATCTCCCCTTGCATTTTAACGTGGTGACAGAGAGAGTACATGAAGAATTTCTTACCTGTTAGGGAATGCAGAGGTGCATGACTGGGTTTCCAAGAACCCCATATTGGACCTTGTGTAGAAGCATTTGGATGCAGTCCACGCCTTGCACCCTGTTTTGGTAAATTCCATTTTAATATCTTCCTTACATATGCGTAGGTCTCCAAAGCGACCCCTTTCTTTCAGGGATTTCTAGCTAAATGTTGCATGTATTTATTGCTTACATACATGCAATGTCTTCTGTCCATCTCATTTTTATTTTTTGATGTGTATAAATCATGAAACTGACCGTCACTGCCAAGCTGGTAGCACTTTTTTAATATTCTGCAGGTGCAGGTTTGATGTATTTTCTTGTGAACTGCACTGTATATCCTAAGAACATGTGCTGTCTACACACAGTAATGTGTCGTGTAGCAGTTAACACTCTTGCTTTGAACTCAGAATGTCTGGGGCTCAGATCTCAACCTCAAGTTACATTTTCCAGGCAAGACTCAATGTGCAAGATTCAAGGTTCTTTCAGCAGTGTTGCTGAAGATCCCAGTGTTCTTGGATATGACACTGTCATTGGATTAGCAGTTCCTGACATTATCGGAGCTCTTTCATCGTGCAAGTGTCCAGGAACACCCGTCTAAATGCCCACAGCTCTTTTGTATTCTGTTTATTTTACGTGCCATTTTATTTTAAGTACTTTCTTTCTGTATTTTTAATTTATTTATTTTTTAGTAATTAAGTTCATCTCTACATCTATATTTTATTTAGTTTTTTTTGGTACATCTTAACCATCATCTTGCAGCCAGTACAACCAAGGCTTGCCAATTACCACCCCTACTGCCTCATCACTTTTTCTGGACACCCATTACCCACATCAGCCATACCAATATTATACATTTTTCCACATGTGGCTTGTTCTTCTTGGTCTTGAAACATCAGGAACTGCTCACCCAATGACATGGTGTCACATCCAGAAGATCTGAACCTCCAGGATGTATTGTGCTTTTACTCAGTCCCTCCAAACATACTGGTGTAGCATCTCAATGTAGGTTGCGACCACATCCACAGTTCACTTTCTTCCTGGTTGGTGTTTCCATTGTACAATGCTGTACAGCAAGTCATAAAGGCAGCATGTATTGTGTGTTTGTTTCATAGTATGCCGGAAGGTTCCTCAGGAACAGTCGTCTGTCAGTTCATATGTGTCTGCTTGAGATCTGCTGGACAGATTTTGACAAAATCTGATATTAACTGGTATGCCCCTGGAGACCAACCAAAATTCACATTCTCCTCATATAAATTGGTAATGTTGCAGACACATGACACCACCACAGCTGTCAAAATACAGTGACTTTATTATGATGCCTCTTTATCGTAATGTACACACACACACACACACACACAAGTACAAAGTCCAGAAACCCAGATGCTAATAATGGAAGTGTCACATGAATTGCAGCTTTCCAGCCCTGTAAGATAACTTAAGAAGCAAAAAATGACTGGTTTGTGTATGTATGTAGGAATGAATATGCAGTACTGCCTACTTGCCATCCAGTTCTGACCAGTTGGTATGTGGAATGATGTAAGTTGAGTTGAATGTTTGAGAGTATGTCCTGTTGTTCAAAGTTCTGACAAAGTGTGTGATGTTTTGGTAGCCAAGGCATGAGTTCCAAGCTTCCGGATGGAGTCTCCTTTCGATACAGGTGTTATGCGCTGAGTGAAGCGTGCATACTCTTGATGCTGTCAGTATCTGCACAGGTGTGTTCCTGCGACGTTATCTGCTGGCACGGTTTCTTGTTCTCTGTTATATGGTAAGTGTGAGTGCAGTAGGTAGGAGTGCATCTTGAGATGGGCTTAAGGAAAAGACTTCATAGAATTCATTCCAATGTGTCTTCAGAAAAATTTTCAAAACAGTATTAAATTGTCAAACACAACTGTGGTTTTATTTAAAAGCTTCATGTTTTGGCCTAGGTATCAGTTGTCTTTTAATAACTGTATATTTTTTAGCTTGATGATGGGCAATATCTAGACCGAAACACATAGGTTTTAAGTGAAACCAAAGTTATGTTAGACTGACTATTTAATATTGTTTTGAGTATTTTTCAAGGATAAAGGCTGCTTGATTAATGTTTTGGCTCACTAACGTAAAGCTGTTTCTTTTTCTACACATGCTATGAAGGCGGGGAGGTAAGCAAACATATGTCTCTGTCTTCTGCAGCAGTTTACACCACTTGCATGTTGTCTAGCAAACAAACCTCTCCATTTATTTCTGTTCTCCCAAAGTTCCTCAATTTCTTCTTCTTCTCATTATGGTCTCAGCCATTCTGTTAGTAGTTTTCCTTTCAGTTTCATGTAAAGCTTCTTTTGGGATTCTGCTGTTGTCAGCTTATGGGAACAGCTTTGACCTTGATATGGTGGCACAGTGGGAATTCAAGAACCTTAGATGCTTATCACCAATAACCCAGTATATTCTGCTTTAAAATACATTGGGCTGATGTGCAGTTGTTCTTCTGCATAGAAGTTAATAATGTTATTTCCTGTTGTTGAGTTTTGGCAGTCACAGGTATGAACAAATTTGACTTTAGGCTTGTTATAAACTGAACACCTATGAAATGACAACCAGTGGAATGTGATGGAGGTGCACATGTCTCTTTGACCGGACCTATGTGGTGCCTCCACAAGTTCAGCCCAGAGTTAAGGGACCATTCCTCACGCTGTGAAGGTCAAAGCCATTCTTGTCAGTCAGGGACAGAACTACTGGATGGAGTTTGAGGGAATCTGATGCCATTGGTGGGCAATTTCAACCTGGTAGTTTTTAATTTCCTAGAACCGGTTATAACAGCATGGCAAATAAATGAATTTTCTAGGTTGTAGCAAAAACAAGAAACTAATGAACATCAGTAAATATTGTAATGAATTTCAAGCCCTGTCTAGTGTGCATATAGCATATGTTGAATTAGGGTTATTATTGTGCAGAAAAATGTTACACATTGAGTACAGGGTCAGTGGAGAAATGAATTGTTACACACAGTTAGGGGCATTGAAAATGCCAGGGTGCAGAGAGGGCATTTGGGAACTGTGCACTGCAGTGCAGATGGCAGCTGCACTGGCATTACATTCACTTATGTTGTGTGACAGTAGGATGGCATGTGTCAAGCAGCTGCAGTGCCATTGTCGTCTGCACCCTTCTGGGATGTTTGACAGACTGCCATCCAACACCAGGCAACAACTTGGAAGAGCAAAGACCTTAATGCTGTGGTTGTTCTAGGTGCTCTTGCGTCTGTGGGTCATGGTGGTACTGTTCTCATACATCCCCTCTGGGCATGTATGATGGCTACACTGATAATGATTCATCAGTCATTATCAGCGCTGACATCTGCTGACTAATTGCTGTATGGAGAAGAGGGGAGACAGCTACGTAAAGGAAGAGGAGAGGGTGCTGTTTGTGGCAGCAGAGCATACCAAACAACACGAACTAGGAGCCCTTCATGGTGGTGTGTGTTACCAAGTTCCTTAGCTTCCTGCTGTGCTCACTGTAAACCAGGAATGTGTCATGTTGCTGGGACAGAACATGTTACTGTTGATACACTGAAGTTATGCTCACGTTACATGATTGAAGTATTTCAAATTCATGTCCTTCTGTCCACTGTATAATTTCCTCTGTGTCCATGCAGGCACCTCCCTTTTCAGAAGCATTATACTGTTGATTCCTATCCTCCCTCCCCAAGCAGGATCATCCAGACACACTGATTTTAAATCTCCTGAGTCTGCAAGGTTGGCAGCTGTGTTGCAGTTAGGGAATAACTGTATACTGAAGTACATCTTAACTATTCAAAATTCAGCAGTCAGTCACCCTGGCTGCACACATGTACCATCACAATATGTGAAATGTGCCTGTCACAGTACCACCAGACTAGTTTAGGTCACATCTACAGTACGGCAGTTTAATATTTTAATGCAAAAGAGAGAAGGCGTGATCACACAGTCAGTATAGTGACTACACTACATGCTGGGTGATGTGGGTTTTGTTTTTCAGCAGGAACAAGAAACTTTTGTCTTCTAAATGTACAGAGTGACTGTGGGGCCCACACAGCCTGCTAATCAGTTGATACCAAGAGTGTAGCGGCCAGATCATGCTGCTGCCCACTGGCTGAGGTTAGTGAATGAAATTGTTCTCTACTCCCTCTGTATGCTTTCAAGGGAAGCATGGGAACAATGTACATTTAATATAAATACATATTTTAAGGGTCCAAATGTATTTGAGGAATGGGATTATTGTATCTGAATTACTTGCAGTGCTTGGTATCGAAATATGGTCATCGGTGTCTGTCAAGAATCGAAGCTACTGCTGAAGTCTGCTGCCCACTTTACAAAAGAACACTCGCCATACTTCTTCAAAGCTATAACTGTACTTATAAGACTTGAAGTTCTCATAATGCTGTTGCTGAAGATTCAAGGCTCCTGGGATGTGACACAATGTTGCTGGGTGAGTAGTTCCCGATGTTTTGAAGGATTGTAGTGCCTTCATCTTCAGGGACAAGCAGTGCAAGACCCTAAAATGATGGTATGGTGAGTCTTTGAAACAACAGGAAGCATATGCCAGGCAACAGAGAGTCACATCACAGAAGATTTGAATCTTTGTTGTAATTGTATGTTGGATGATCACACAGCGAAGGTGAGGGTATGCCCCCATAGGATATAAGAAGGCATATCTGTTGTGAGTGAACACTACTGTTGACCAGACATCATGAATGAGTGGGTAGCTTCGCTGCTTTGTGTTTCGGAAGTCCCAGCTTCATATTTTGGTTTCCAGGCAAATGCCTAAATTAGGATGTGATCATTTCCTTCCACATCCTTTACAGGTCATTTTTCAGGAATCACCCTGCCATTAGTACCACACACTTTATGCCAGTCAACCATAAATGAAGAAAAAATAGTTGACCCTACAATGTCAATGCCACCCTAATACCTCTGTGTAGTTGTCCCCTGATGTCCATTATTCTCTGGCGAAGGATGTCAGCTCAGTCCTGCTGTCCTCCAGTATAGATTCACTGTGGTCTGATGTTCTTTAATTTAATGCTCCTCCTCCATACTGTGCTATAGTACATTAAATTCAGCTAGGGACATTTTAATTTTGCTAAGATGCTGCAAAGTTTTGTGTTAGGAAGATCATATTAGTTGAATAATAAAACATAAATCACACTTTGAGTCCTCACATTTGCCAGTATTAATGCTCAGATCGTTTGGGTTGTGACACCCTCTGCTGTGGTAGGATGTACCAAAAGTTCAGAGGTACAATCTGCTTCCATCTTCAGCCCTGATGATGGAGGCAGAGTGTACCAGGCTGCTTATTGGTCCATACATTCTTGATCTGGGCAGCAGATGAATGTGAGTGGTTGGCTGCCACCTTGAAATACTGGCTGCTGTATCTCTGGGGAATGCGACCAGAGGCTGGAATGGTTCCACGGTGAATTTGATTGAGGTGATTGGAAGAAAACTATGTGCTGCTTATGGAAATCAAAACTGCATATCCAGTCCATAGTCACTTTACTGACAAAGCTTTGCCTGGTCAGGTAAACGTATATTACATAATCATTGCTGTCTTCTGGGAAAGTTGTTTGTACCGCACTGTCACAAACAAAGAAACACCACATCAAGCCAATTCTAGACGGCTCTTGACTTTGATATTCATCTTGCATCCTGGAAATGCTCCCTGTGGTTGGAATCTTGAGTTCTCACATGGAGAGTGTGGCATGTGCAGCAGTCAGATGCAGTTGTTGATCCCGTACTGCTGCTGCATGGTTTCATTACTTCAGGATAAATCAGGGTAGATGGGCTTCAAGGCACCATACCAAATTCTGTAGCTCGAGGGTTTTACAGAAGGCACTGTATTTATTTTAAAATGAAACAAATAAAAATTAAGGATGAAAGCACTCAGTGACACCAGAATGGACTCGCTCGAGGTTTTAGCATTATACAGTTGGCAGTGACATTGAAACATACAGTCATATAGCGTACCAGATTTGAGGTTCTTGTTGTAATGATTTAAACTGTAGTGTTGTGCACAGTGACTGTGCATAGTGGGGGGGGGGGGGGGGGGCCACCACCAAATGTTCACATGAACATGATGCTCCCATCAAGATAGAAGTGAAGTCAATAGTGTCGCCAAACACAAAACTGCATGCAGGTGCAAACCCACAGTTTTTCACTGGAGCGCAGACTGACCCTGTGACTATACATACTTTATGTTTCACTTTAAAAATTATGCTATAAAAATCATATTGTTAAGTATAAAATAACACTCTGCAACTCAATTTATATACATACGAATATAACTACATGTTCCATGACTCAGTCACAGTGTTCTGTTTTCTTGTTTTCTTTTAATTTTATTAATTTATTTTTCAAAATTCTAATGTACTAGTCATCAGGCAATTTTCCATTTATTTATTAGTTTATTTTGCATTCAACTGTTTTGATTATTTACCTCCGTGTCTAAATTTTCAATTCTGCTTCTTTTTCAACCCTGGTATTAGGCTGTTACGATAGTCGAGGAGCTATACAGAGACATTGTAGAGCAGCCTGCACTAGATGGGAGGAGCTCAAGTATACCAGTCTTCCAATTGGGTGTAGTGTGAAGAGGAATAAATAACTACATGTAAAGAAAGATATTGCACTTTCTCTAGTCCATAAACCCCTACACAGCTATGGCTGCTGCAACTACGATGTGAAGTTTACATCTCTTTACACCTGAAATGCCATCCTACCATGCTAATACCAGGTTTTATTTTATATGCAGAATAATCAATGCCTTCGTATCTCTTCTCCCTTTAGTGTACATTACTCACTGAATTATTACATTCCTTTGAATTAAAGTGTGCTTTCGCTCTTTATATACAAATTTTCGTGTTATTTCCTGCTTGTTCCATAATTTTATACTTTGTAACTCCCACATTCTCCGTGAATCCTCCATCTTTGTTTTTAATACACACTGGCGTCGCGTCGCTAGGTTTCTTGTCGATCGAGGGAACGAATCACGCTGTTCTTCTATTACAGACATATTCCGTTTTAAAAATACGAATTATTTGAGTACTTATTTGGTTTAATAATTTAAAATATTTTAAGCTCCGAAGAACAGCATTCTGGTACAAAATTACTTATTTTTTTGGTTATTTTGGCCTTCAACCAATCACAGGCTGCAATACTTAAGCCCCTCCCTCCTACTGCCGCTGCACAAAATTTCCCAGACACTTCCTCCGCCATCCTATCCTATACTATCCTAGCCTATCCTATCCTAACCCAACACAACCGAACCCAATCCAGCTTAACCTAGCCTAACCTAACCCAACCCCAACTAAACTAACACAACCTAACGCAACCCAACAAACCTAACCTATCCTAACCGAACCTATGTTATCCTATCCTAACCTAACCTCAAGAACCCAACCTAACCTAACATAATCTAATCTAATACAGCGACAGTACCAGAAGCATTCAATAGATGCTGGTAGGGGTAAGCCACTTACCCATATACTGCACTTAAAATCCTGCCTGCTATCAGGCTTTTAGGATGGCTGAGGAGGTATCCGAAAAATTTTGTGCAGCGGCAGTAGATGGGAGGGGCTAAAGTAGTGCAGCCATCTGATTCGTTAAAGACCAGAAGGACCGAAAAATATGCGTTTTTGTTCAACAATGCCGTTTTATGAGATGAAAATATTTTAAATTAATAAGCCAAAGAAGAAGTACCCAAATAATTCGTATTTTTAAAAAGGAAAATATCTGTAATGCAAGAACATTGTGATTACTTCCCTCGATCGACAAGGGACCTAGCGACGGCACTGTCCATTAAAAACAAAGAAGGAGGATGCATTGAGGAGTGAGACTCAATGAATAAAATGATGGAACGAGCAGGAAAGAACTTGAATCTCTGAATATAAAGAACGAAAAAACATTTTAATTCAAACGAATGTAATAAGCCAATGACTAATGTACACTAAAAGGAAAAGAGATACCAAATTTTTGAGTATTCTGCATAGGAAATAAAACCTGGTATTAGAGTGCTGCGATGGCAGAGCAGGTATAAAGAGCCGTAAAATTTCACGTCGTAGTTGCAGCTGCAAGAGCTGTGAGGAGGTGTATGTACAGGAAAAAATGGGATATCCTTCTTTAGATATACTTATTTCTCTTCGCAGTCCAACCAATAGGAAGACTGGTTTAACTAAGCTCCTCTACAAGGTCTCCCTATACCTCCTCGACAATCTTAACAGCCTAATACCAGGGCCGATTTTGATGTCAAAGGACTGCCATAGTCCTGCCATCTGTTGTCGGCTTTAGGTAATAGAGCTGTAGTACCAGAAGCATTCAATAGACGGCAGTGGGGGTAAAACATTTACTCATATGCTGCACTTAAAATCCAGCTTGGTATCAGGGTGTTAGGATGTATGAGGAGGTATCCGGTAACTTTTGTGCAGTGGCAGTAGGTGGGAGGAGCTTAAGTGCTACAGCCTCTCATTGGGTAAAGCGCAGAAGGACCGAAAAGTAAGTTTTCTTGTCCCACAATTCTGTTTTTCAGAGTTCAAAATATTTTAATTTGCTAAGGCAAAGAACAAGTACCCATATAATTCGTAGTATTCAAACGCAAAATGTCTGTAATGGAAGTATAGTGTGATTACTTCCCTCCATCGACATGAAACCTAGAAGCGCCATTGAATATTAAAAACAAAGATGGTGGGTGCATTGAGGAGGACGGTGACACAAGGAATAAACTTATGGAAAAAGCAGGAAAGAACGCGAAAATTCTAATGTATAGAACGAATGCACACTTTAATTCAAACACATGTAATAAGTCAGTGAGTATTGTACTCTAAAGGGAAACGAGATACAAAAGTGTTGACTATTCTGCGTATGAAATGAGGGCTTGTATTGGAGTGCTAGGATGGCAGAGCAGGTATAAAGAGACGCAAGCTTCATATGGTAATTGCAGCTGAAATAGCTTTGAGCAGGTTTAGGTACTGGCTAAAGGGGAATACCTCCCTTTAAATGTACTTATCTATTTGTCTTCGTCCACCAACCAATAGGAAGACTGGTTTAACTGAGCCCCTCCCATGAAGTGCAGGCTGCTCTACGTCTCCGTGTACCTCCTCGACTATACTAACAGCCTAATACCAGGGCTGATTTTGATGTGAAGAGAGTGGCATAGTCCTACCATCTGTTGTCGGCTTTACGTAATAGATTTGTAGTACCAGAAACATTCAATAGATGGCAATGGGGGTAGGCCATTTGCTCATATGCTGCACTTAAAATCCAGCCTGGCTTCAGGCTGTTAGGATGGCTGAGGAGGTATCCGGAAAATTTTCTGCAGCGGCTGTAGGTGGGAGGGGCTGAAGCAGTGCAGTCTCTGATTGGGTAAAGCACAGAAGGACCGAAATATAAGTGTTTTTGTTACACAAAGCTGATCTCTGAGCTTAAAATATTTTCAATTCTTAAGCCAAATGAAAAGTACACAAATAATTCGTATTTTTAAGACGGATGATTTCTGTATTGGAAGAACAGCGTGACTACTTCCCTGGAACGACTCGAAACCTGGCGACGGCATTGTGTATTAAAAACAACAATGGGTGTTTACTGAGGAGGAGGGAAACACAAGGAATAAAATTACGCAACAAGCAGGAAAGAACACGAAGATTTGAATATAAAGAACGAAAACACATTATAAGTCAAACAGAAGTAATATGTCCGTGACTAATGTATTCTAAAGGGAAAAGAGATACGAAGGTGTCGAGTATTCCGCGTATGAAATGAAACCTTGTATTAGAGTGCTAGGATGGCACAGCAGGTACAGAGACGTAAGCTTCACATGGTAGTTGGTATTGCAAGAGCTGTGAGGATGTTTATGTACTGGAAAGAGTGGAATATCTTCCTTTTAATTTACTTATTTCTCTTCGTACTACAACCAATCGGAAGCCTGGTTTACTTGAGCCCCTCCCATCAAGTTCAGGGTTCTCTATATATACCTATGCCTCCTCGATTATTCTAACAGCCTAATACCAAGGTTGGTTTTGATGTCAAAGGTGTGCTATAGTCCTGCCATCTGTTGTCCGCTCTAGGTAATAGAACTCTAGTGCCAGAACCATTCAATAGATGGCGGTAGGTGTAAGCCATTTACTCATATGCTGCACTCAAAATCCAGCCTGGTATCAGGCTCTGAGGATGGCTGAGGAGGTATCCGGTAAATTTTGTGCAGCGGCTGTAGGTGGGAGGTGCTAAAGTAGTGCAGCCTCTGATAGGGTAAAGCACA